>APFE031629928.1:0-41298 GCA_000404065.3 Pinus taeda | reverse complement strand
GGGTCCACCCAACCTAACATAGGGTCCAAAACCAAAATTTTCCTGGGCGCTGCCCCGGACCCCATAAAGTGGGGTTACAGGTACCCCTCAAACCCCCTGTTAACTATGTGGAAAGAATATAACACAACCCAACAAGCACATCATGTGATCTTCCGTTTTCTCATGAAGACACTAACTCTGATCTAGAATGTGCTTCTTTTGAAGTATACATTCGTATCGAAATCTCCGCTTCACCTCACTTGCCCGTGTGTCCTACCATTCACAACGCATCCACATGCGTCGGAGAGACTCCATGTTCTCTTATTTCATCATCCGATGAGTTATCTCCTCAATTGACACAAGGTAGTTAGGTTTTCCATGATGAGGTTGAAAATAGACTAATCACAGAGTGTTCTTCCCATTCCCTGTCATATCTTCTTTTACATGAAGACAACTGTTCAAATTAGCTTGCTAAAGCTAAAACATATGGCGAAACCTGTGACAAAGATGGCTACCATCCTGAGCGTAGTTTTGAAATTAGAAATAACAACCACGATCAAGCCATGCATGATTTGGTCCACGCTTTAAATTGTGATTTTGCAATTATGGAAATTTTTGGGACGTACCAGGGAGTCGAGGCACTTGAACATCCGTTGATGGTTATGTTAGGACCTTGTGAATCTGGTAAGCCCCCTAAATTAAATTAGATCTAGTTTCTCATGCACAATTTGTCTATCTGCATGGTTTCATTCAATATGGATTCCCATGTAAAAAAAAATTGGTATTCCAAATGTGATCTTTCAAATTTTCAAAATTTTACTTATGACTGAAAGCATGAATCTATTACGACACATCCACCTTCATGCACATATCTTACATCAAACTCGGTGTTTGGTCAATTTAGTGTGTCCTAAATTGCTACATTAATTGTCAATCCGGGATTTGTAAGCTGACGAAGTGTGGCGCACTATATGTGCAAGATAACCTATTTCTTACTTTTGTCGTTTTTTATTTTTATGTTGTTTTGGGGGTTTTTATCTTTGTGTATGTCCTAAATTTCTAGAAGGCAAGTCTGGTTATAAGTTTTAAGGCAATTATGTCCTTTGTAAGGGTTCCCAAAACTTAACACTTCAGAAGGTCTTAGAACATACTAATGAAAAATAACACTTGAATCAAGAATGAAAAGATGCTGCGAATTAAAATAAGTAATTAATGAACTATTGATTATGAAACTATCATCTCTGCTGCTGTCTAAATTCAGAAAATTAATTTAAGCTACCGCACTCAAGGAAATCAAAGATTGCAAAGAAAGTAAAACTAGAATCAAATGACATCATCCATATTTCAATCCCTCGCCAGTTAGTCTCGCTATGGCTTTCAGAGGTAATTGTCAATGAAATGAGCAATCCAATTATCTAATTACAAAAAAGTAAACTAAAATCAAATCACAACATCCATATTTCAATTCCTCGCCAGTAGTCTCGCTATGGCTTTCGGAGGTAACTGTCAATGAAATGAGCAATCCAGTTATCTAATTGCAGAAAAGTAAACTAAAATCAAATCAAAACATCCATATTTCAATCCCTCGCCAGTAGTCTCGCTATGGCTTTCAGAGGTAACTGTCAATGAAATGAGCAATCCAATTATCTAATTGCAGAAAAGTAAACTAAAATCAATTCACAAAATCCATATTTCAATCCCTCGCCAGTAGTCTCACTATGGCTTTCGGAGGTAACTGTCAATGAAATGAGAAAGTTGATTTTTTAACTAACTTAACAAAGCAAATGAACAAAACTAAACTCAACAAAACAGAACTGGAATTAAAAGAAACTAGGAAAAACAGAATCAGCAGAGGATCAATTCCATATCACTAGTCATTATGAAAATTATATGCAAATGCCCGGGCTGCCTACTCTATCTTGAAACCTACACACACTGATCAATGTTAAACAAATCTTGTAAAATCATGAACAATAGTAACATGTTAGAAATATATACACAAATGAATAATCATAAAACATATGCAGTGAGAATAAAGAAACAATGCATAAAGACTATACAGCAACAAGGGAAATGAAACCTCGGTGTGCAGGGGCCCTTTGCAACCTCGGCCAACAGGTTATCAATTCAAAATCATGTTCACGCAAACATGGAGAACAAAGTCTTCTTATATATATCTCAAAACACAGTTACAACAGTAAACTAATGTCACGGCACAGTGAGTTCTTAACAGCAAAAATTACATTTGAAAGGGCTAGCTACTATGCGTATCAGAACGCGTTATTTATAACAAAGGTTTCATAACTGTCTTTTTGGAAAAACTACGTGAACAGAGGACATGTGGAGAACAACGTCCACGGATTTAGCATCATGGTCGCCGAGATTTCGCAATCTTATTGAAAGTGGCTGTTGGATCCACATCGTGGTCAGCCTACAGGTGTCAGCATGCCTCCAAAGATCTGGAAACGGTCGCAAAAAACCTTCATGTGTTTGAAAATGGAGTCCTGTTGCCATAGGACTCTCCTGTTTGACCACCGCTTGACTACCGTTGACCACGACCTTCTTCGATGAATCCAGTTGGACCAATGGGACCTGACCCATGTCCAAGTCATTTCCAATTTTCCCATGTGTCTTGCTTTACCTCGTGATACCTGCAACCTGTAGTTTAACAAAAACGATTGCGGAAAGTTGAACCAGCTGCGAAAAGTGACAAGATTCCGCAACTCATAAGCAAAAATCTAGTTCAAATAGCAACACAAAGACATAGTCAAGAAACCACTTTAAATTCTCTATTATGAATAATATGTAATGATATTGATAGCTTAAGAGGTCCAGGTGAATGGAAAGAAGCTAGAAAAATGTGTAGGAAAGATGCAAGTTTGGGGCTCAACATACCCCCACTATGAAGGTGTTGCATGTCCTCATGCAACCAAAATTTTGACTATCCCCCCTTCAAATCATATGTTCTGAAGCTTCTGCCACTACATCCAACCCTCTTCTTCTCTTTCTTGGTGCTACTAACATCCTGGGCTTCTTCATCAAGCATCTGAATTTGAGATTGATCAGTGCTCTACTTATCTTCTTGCACTTTTTCTTCAATTTCCTGTTCTTTTTCTGCCATAGTCCAAGATGTCACATGGTATTGTCATGAATGATCTTAGCCAGTCTACTGTACTCCTTTAATACTTCATTTTCATGTTTAATATGTCTATTTGGGATCTCTAACTAAAAAATTTCCTGTTTCAATGACTGGATTTGAGCGTCTTGTGCTGGATGAGGTGCTTGGACCTGTGGCTCTCTTTTCCAAGGATTCTATATAATCATACATCTCTTGTTGATTCGGGTCTATCTCAGGTGAAGTTTTCTTTGGGCTGACCCCAAAGTCCTGTTGAGGAGGACTGATTTCAAAGTCTGGCCGAGAAGGACTTATGCAACATCTGGAGGACTAGTTTCAATGTTTGGCTGAGAATGAGGTGGGCTATGGCCAGCTGGAGGTTGTTCTGGTGTTCCTCCTCCCAAATCAATAAAATGGGTTCCTTTTGTTTATGCTTTCCTCCACTTTCCCTTAAGCCTGGTGCTTCTTCTTAAATGTTGTGGGCTGGTGCCCTCTTCCTCAATACTCTGTTTTTCTTTTTCTTTCTTCCTGGCTGCAACTGATTGTCCTTGGAGGTGAGTTAGCCTTTCAGACAATGGTTGGTGGTCCTCTTCTAAGGAAGGTTCTGGTGATTGGTAGACATCCTCTATGTTTCTTTTCCCTTTCAATTTATTTTGCTTTTTATCCTTGGTTCTTTCCAACTTCTCTTCTTGATTAACTCTTTGGTTCTGCTAATAGGAGGGTCTTGAATTCTTACACTAGTTTCCCTTTTCTACTCTTTCTTGTTGTATTGCTCTCAGGAATTTCAGGTGGATCTTGAAAATAATTTCTCACTAAAAATTGTTCGCAGGTATCCCTCTTTTTCTTCAATTGGTCTTCAATTAAAAATTTCACCAGCTCGTGATGATATAAGTGGGGTTCTATGTCCTCTATATTCTTTTGGACGGTTGTGCACATCTTTTTCAAGCTCAACAATAAAAAGTAAGGTAGATTTAGGGTTTGATTCTCTAAAAAGTTCATCAATAGTCGAGTATGATACATATACATTACTCCAAAACGGCCTTCACACATAATGAACTTTTGAATAATCAACAGTAAACTGGCCCACTTCTCTTCTAAAGCATGGACAAGAATTCCTCGTTTAAATATAGTTACGTCCATACCTGGATTTCGTAGGATAACCCTCCAAGATTTCTCTTCAAAGCTCTTGTTCTTGAACCAGCGTTCTCCTTCTTGAGGGAGTTCTGTAGCAGCTGCTATGGATGCCTCGGTAACTGTAAACTTGAGGTCCCCAATTTCCACCTCAAGGCCGTTAAAAGACCTCACGAAGGCTTTTGTAATCTGCTTATTATAGCCTCTGAACTTTTGAATAAACCGCAACCATCGTGCCTTTTTCAATATATTCTTTACTTGCGGGTACCCCTCCATAAACTTGGGCCCTTCCGGTTCTACCCTCAACAACAGACCCATTCTTTCCTTCTGTTCTAACAATTCTTCTGCGTGAGAAGGGTTTAGCGGAGGTGAGACGGCTGGATTAGCGGGGGTTAACAGGGTTTATGGAGAAAACCAGTGACTGTAAGTGGAAAACAGAGGACAAGCAGCGGAAGTGAATTCTCGAAATGGAGCAGAGACTTATATGAACGAGGTGGTAATGTAGTCGTGGCTTCAATAAAACAGTAGGGGAGTGACAACAAAATTTTTAAAATGGACGACTGTGGAGTAGACATAAACAAATTCATGAAATCGCTGCAGAATCTATGCGGTGGAGGAGACCCGTAATCAAATCAGCCACGTCCCATAATTACAGGTGGAGTGTGAAAATGCTTCCAAACTTGAGTTAAATCTGAGAATTAATCATGAGGTCGTTGGAAAAATAAATGCATAGTTTGTGGAGGAATGTCGTGGAATGGTTATGGAGGTTATCACGCCAATCATTGCATATAGTGGAGCTTGTGATTTAATAACTATGCAAAAATGTGTTTTGAATGCCATTTGAAATAAATTTTTACTCATACCTTGGAATTTTTGCCACTTGTTGTCCATATCCTTTGATCAGCTACCCCTTGTTGATGCCTTTAGGTGCCCCATGTCTTCATAATATTTCCTCGGTCATACCTGCATTTGATTTTTATTATTTTTGCATATTATCTAACTGCCAATGTTGAATGACAGGGTGCTAGCTGCAACAACACAACTAGTTGCGGAATCCGTTTGCAGCTACGGAAACTGGATCTAGCTGCGGAAACTGACTCAATGATCTTATAACTGAATGAGATGGATAAATGATGACTGAATGAATGAAAATGGTCATAAAACTTTTATTAGTGGAATGAAATGAAATGAATGAAAATGGAGTGAAATGAAATGAAGTGGAGTGGAATGAAAATGAGATGAAGTGAAATGAGAAGGAAGTGGAGTGGAATGAAAATGAGAAAGAGAGAGAGATTTTTTTTTGGAAAATATAGGGCGTCAGGAGTTCCTGATTTTCGCCCTGTATTTTCTGTATAGGACTGCCAATCAGTGATTGGTTTTCAGGCTTATACAATTATTATTATTATTATTTTTTTTTTGGAGAACAGAAAAGAACAAAGGCTAGGTTGGTGGAGAAGAAGGATTCTTCTTCACTAGCCTTATTGCAGAATTATCTTGAAAGATTTTGACAAATTCCTCTTTTGAGAGTGGCTTATGATAGATCTTTAATCTGTGGCCATTTACAATAAGAGGAGTTTGAGATTCATCAATGGTCTTGATTCTTACTTCTCTATTGCTAAAGACTTTGTCAATCTCATATGGCCCAAGCCAATGAGTTTGAAATTTGCCTTTAAAGTCTTTAAACTTAGAATCAAATAGCAATGCCCAGTCTCCTTCTTGAAACTTTTTCTCTTTGATGTATTTGTCATGCCACTTAGCTCTCTGATATTGAACTAGATCAGTTCTTAGGATTGCTTCATGTCTGATCTCATCTAGCTCATTCAATTGCTCCATTCTATGTTTTTGGGCTTTCGATAGATCCATCCCCAACTGAGCTGCCATCTTGAAGGTTTTGACTTGGAACTCAATGGGGAACAGGACTTCTTTCCCATAAACAAGTTCATAGGGGGAACGTCCTGTTGTATTTCTCCATGTAGTTCTGTAGGCCCACAAGGCTTCAGGAAGCCTTTCTGCCCAATCTCTTCTGTGTAGATGAACAATTTTGGTGATGATGCTTTCAATAAATTTGTTTGTAGACTCCACTTGGCCATTTTCTTGCAGATGGTAGGGAGTAGATTTCTTGTGCTTGATTTTGTATTCTTCCATCAGCTTCTCCACCATGTTGGATGTAAATTGACTTCCCTGATCTGTCACACTTTCTCTTGGGACACCAAAGCGAGTAAAAATATCTTCATAAAGAAAACTAACAACTGAATTTTCAATAGAAGAAAGTAATGCTTTGGCTTCTACCCATTTAGTGACATAATCAATACATACCAATATATACTTAATTTGTTTAGATGGTGGATTAATAGGTCCAATAAAATCTAATGCCCATTTTTCAAAGGGTTTAATGAGTACCTGTGGCTATAATGGCATTTCATTTGAAAGAGTCGGTTTCCCTACTCTTTGGCAACTGTCACACCTTTTGACATATTCTTTTGTATCTTTCAAGAGGGAAGGCCAATGATATCCTAAAGAAAGGATTTTATAGGCTGTCCTTTTGTCAGCAAAGTGTCCACCGCATGGTTCTTCATGACATGCCTTGAGGATGTCAGGTATTTCATCTTCCGTAACACATCTTTTGATCACAAAATCTGGCTCTGTTTTAAACAATTCATTAGAAATCCATGAATATTTTGAACTCTCTTGAATAATCTTTCTTCTTTCACTAGGAAATAGATGTGGAGGTAGTTTCCCTATAACCAAATAGTTAGCAATATCTGCATACCAAGGAGTCTTAGTAGTTACTACAAAAAAATATTCATCAGGAAACTTATCCTCTACACGAGAATCTTCTTTAGTATTTTGGATCCTAGACAAGAAATCAGCTACTGTATTTTGTTTCCCTGGTCTATGCAACACAGTAATATTGAATTCTTGTAACAGTAAGAGCCACCTTGTAACTCTGCCATTAGTAGCAGGTTTGTTCATTAGATATCTAATAGCAGAATGATCAGTATGGATAAAAGTTTCATAGCTTGTTATATAATGTCTAAACTTACTGATTGCATGAACAACAGCTAAGAACTCTTTTTCAGTCATAGTATAATTCAACTCAGTGGGAGTCAAATTTTTACTGGTATAATAAATGGCATAACGAACTAAATCCTTTTGACCCAACATGGCTCCTAGAGCTGTATCTGAGGCATCTGTAGAAATATGGAAAGGGAGTTTCCAATTTGGTCCTGGCAATATAGGTGCTTCACATATTCTTGTCTTCAAAGTTTCAAAGGCTTTTTGACAATCAGGATCCCATTTGAATTCACAGTCTTTTGTAAGCAGTTTGAAGAGTGGAGATGCTATTTTAGTGAAGTTTTCTATAAATCTTCTATAGTATCTAGTAAATCCTAGAAAACTTCTAACATATGTTTGAAAATTTGGAATAGGCAACTTGGAGATGACTTCAACTTTTGATCTATCAACTTTAATCCCATCTCCTGAAATGTGATGTCGCAAAACAATACCTTCAGTAAACATCATAAAACATTTTTCATGACTTCATGAAAGATTTTTCTCTTTACATCTTATAAGTACTTTTTCCAAATTCTCTAATTCTTCTTCAAATGAGTCACCGTAAACTGTAAAATCATCCATATAAACCTCTACATAATAATGGATTAAATCAGAAAAAATTCCTAGTACTCCTCTTTGGAATGTTGCGGGTGCATTACATAATCCAAAAGGAAGAACTCGGTAAGAAAAAGTTCCCCATGGACAAGTAAATGTGGTCTTATCTTGATCTTCAGGTGCTACCTGAATTTGATTGTAGCCACTAAAACCATCCAAGAATGAAAAGTACTTTTTGCCTGCTAGTGTATCTAATACCTGATTGATAAAGGGCAAAGGAAAGGGATCCTTCAAGTGCGGGTTATTCCAATTCCCTGGTAAGATCAATGCATACTCTCCCATTTCCATTCTTTTTAGGTACTATAACCAAAGGGGAAACCCACCGACTATCTGAAATAGGGTAAATGAGGTTTACATTAAGTAACTTTTGGAGCTCTTCTTTCACTATTTCCCTAAGGTTTGGATTCATCGTTCTTTGAGGTTGTCTGATTGGTCTACTATTTTCCTCAATGTAGATGTGATGAATACAAGTCTTAGGGTCAATACCTTTCATATCAGTATATTCCCATGTAAATGCAATAGAATGTTTTTGTAAGATTTTGGTTAGTTCTCCCTGTTGTGGTTTTTCCAAGTTTTTGTCGATATTCAATGTTTTACGTGGAAAAATTTCAATGGCAGAACTACCAAACTCTTCCATAGAGTAAAGAGACATTTAGCTAGATGATAGATACTCAATGTCAGAATCCAACTGAAATTGTGTGTGGTCATATTCTGAATTTGACTATCTTCACTGATTTCAGAAATGGTAAAGACAGGTTGTATAGTGTCCTCATCATCGACCCATTCATTATCTCCTACTTCTGTAATTACTTTTGCTGGAGGATACAATTTGAATTTCTTTGTCGAATTACCGTAAAAAATGTACATATCCCCAGATATACAACTAAAGAAAGCATCAGTTGTGGCTAGCCAAGGTCTTGCTAAAATGAGTGGGTGCCCTCCTAGATTACTCTTGGGAGTCAAAATCATGAAATCTACTAGATATTCCCAAGAATCTAGAGACTGAAATATCTTCTAATACACCATCTGGTTTGATTATAGATCGATCTGCAAGTTGCAGTAAGGTGGGTGTAAAAAGAAGATTAGGAAGTCTTAGCTATTCCATAGTCTGTCTACTCATAATCTTGATAGCAGCCCCTAAGTCAATCAAAGTATTTGGAATTCCTACCCCATTGATATGTGTCTTGACAATTGGACTACTGGGATCTACATATTTTTGCATGGTAATTTTTCCCATCATGATATTTGCAATTTTTCCTACTAGGTGGATTCTTCTTGTATCTCTTGGTTTCCTTTCTGGTCTTTTGAGACTCAACTCCTTTATTGTTTTTGCTAGAATAGGAATCTCTCTAATGGCTTGTAGCAAAAGAATCTTGATACAAACATTCTTTAATTCATCTCGGAAATCATAGTCAGGCAACAAGATTTGTTTTTCCACTCCTTTATCAATTTGTAACCTTTCAGAAAAAGGAGGTGTGGATGAAGATGCAGGTTTCTCAACTATAGGAGTTGTGGGGGTTGACTCTTTTTCCTTTTCTTTTTGAGTGTTTGGGTTTTGAAGAGATGCTTCAGAACCTTTATTGGCTTCAAGAGAATCTTCCTCAGAAATACTTTGCTTTTGAGCATCTATAGAAGGTTTTTCTAAAACTCTACCAGACCTGAGTTGTACATCATTGAGAGGAACAATCATATAGGTAGGAAATTGTTGTCCTTCTACCATGTAAGCATTTTGAGCATTTTTATTATTGGGATTTGGCAATGGTTGGGAAGGTAGCTGATTTGCTTTTTGTTGGAATGGAAGCAAGAGTTGAGAATTTTGTTGAGGAGTTTGTTGTTGTTGTGGGAATGGTAATGAAAGTTGTGGATTTTGATTTGGAAGTTGTGGATCTTGTTGATTTGGAAAGGATGGAGGATATTGAAAAAATTGAGCAAATCTCCCATAAGGATTTTGCATACCTTGTACCCATGATTGATATGGATTTCGAGATTAGGGCCAAGGTTGTTGCCATGGATTCAAATTTGGCGGGGGTTGAAAGTTCATAGGATTATTGAACCCTTGATTTTGTTGCCCCTACCATGGTTTCCTTGTAACAAAACAGAGAGATTCCACTGAATTTGGATCTTCTTGAAAGACAACTTTGAGCCCAGGAATTGAAGGACAATCCTTGGTCTCATGGCTTTCCAAGTAAATTATACATGTTTCTACAACTTTTGCATCCAAGGGACATTCCCTTAGAGCATGTTTCTTCCTACATTTTGGACAAAATATGGCCAAAGCTCCAGCTTCTACTTTCTGCTTGTTTTGCATTTTAAGGGTGTCTAGTTGCTCACTAAGGCTCCCTAAAATATCAGTTTTGAACTCATCAAGCATATTGCCAATCTCTGCCCTACTTACTGAACTGGTTGTAGATTTGTTTGCTCTAATCATAGAATGATCTCTAGGCCCTTTTGCAGTTTCAGATTTTCCCCTTGAGAGATGGACACATAGTTCTGCTATGTCATGAAGTGGAAGTTGAGAGATATCTCCCTTTCCCATCATGTTTAAAATGTCTATCCATTCATCTCTAATGGCTTTCAATAGAAGTTCTTTCAAGGTTTCCTCATCTAGATTACTCATTTTTTCTCTCTTTAAGTTGTATTGAAATCTTTCAAGTAGGTCCTCCAAGTTTTCATCTTCTTTTTGCATCATCTTTAATACCTCATCCTTATGGTTGGTGGGCATGCAATAGTCCAGGTATCTATCCAAGAATGTCTTTTTCATATCATTCCAACTATTAATAGACTGAGTGGCTAGTCCCATGAACCATTTCAAAGTAGCTCCTTTTAATGTTGAAGGAAAAAGTTTGAGTTTTTGAGAGTCTTCCATATAATCATAGGTTCGACACAAGACTTCAAACTCAAATAGAAATGTTTCGGGATCCTCACTTCTCAACCCATGAAAGTTTGGGAGGATAGATGGTGAAATGTTTTTCATTGTTGTATGGGTTTCCTCATCAGCTATAGGGAATCCAAATGAGTTATCCCCATTCCTATTTCCTCCGTTGTTACCTCTTCCTCCTTCATTTCCTCTTCCATTATTTCCTCCTCCTCTACCTCTACCTCTACCTCCAAATCCATCTACTACTTCCTCTGTCATGATAATTTCTTCAGAGTCCTCAGAGTCCTCTGGTTCTTCTATTAAGGGAGGATGAGAGGGAGTTTCTTCATTTTTTTCTTTAGGTGATTCTACTTCTTGAATTACAATATGCTCTCCTGTAGAAGTAAAGAAAGGGTCTTCCTCTAATTGAGATTTGGTAGATGGTGTAGGAGAATCCTCTAATTCAGCTGCTCCTTGAATTCCAGGAATCTTAAGGCTAGGGGTAGATGGTGGTGAATCTTGCTTATGCTTTGAAGAAGATGGATTTGTGAAAATCGAACTCTTGGCTCTAGCTATAAACCTTCCCCTAGAATCTCTTGCTCTATGCATGTCATTTTTTATTTTTAAGTTGGGCTAATAATTCTCTTTCTGATCTTCCAGGTCAAACTGGGTGCAATAAGAGAGCATACTTGAGAAATTATTGAACCAATAACTCTCCTTTATGATCCTCGAGATCACACTAAGTGCAAGAGGAGAGCATACTTCAAGAAGTTATCAATTTTTCCCTTCTTTTTATTGTTTTATTTTTTTTAGGAAATTGGCTACCTAGTTACACTTCCCCGCAATGGTGCCAAAATGTTTGGTCAATTTAAAGTGTCCTAAATTGTTGTATTAATTGTCAATCCATGAGTCATAAACTGTTGAAGTGTGGTGCACTATATGTGCAAGATAACCTATTTCTTATTTTTTTATCGTTTTATCATTTTTGTTTTGTTTTGGGTTTATTTCTGTTAATTCCCTAATGTGAGATGGAAATTCTAAAAGACAAGTATGATATAAATGTTCAAGGCAATGATGTATTTTAAAATGATTTTCAAAACTTCAAACTTTTAAAAAAAGGTTTTAAAACATGCAATGATGAAACTAATTCTTGAAAGAGAGTGAAAATGTGCCACTATTCTAATTAAACAATAATGAGCTAGTGATCATGAAACCCATTATCCTTGCTGCCATGAAAATATAAGAAAAACTGAACTCAAAGAAATCCAAGAATTGCAAGCAAAGTAAACTAAAATCACATTACATCAAATCATATTCTGACCCCTCACCATTCAACTCGCTCTGGCTTTAGGAGGTAACCATAAACAACTTGAGCAATCTGATATCTAGTTTGCAGAAAATAAAATTAATATCAAACTACACACTCATACTTCAATCCCTCACCATTCGACTCGCTCTGGCTTTAGGAGGTAACTGAGAATGACATGAGAAATTCAATAACTAACTTGCAGAAAAATAAACTAATATCAAACTACGCATTCATACTTCAATCGCTCACCATTCGACTTGCTCTGGCTTTAGGAGGTAACTAAGAATGACATGAGCAATTCAATAACTAACTTGCAGAAAAATAAACTAATATCAAACTATACATTCATACTTCAATCCCTCACCATTAGACTCGCTCTGGCTTTAGGAGGTAACTGAAAATGATATGAGTAATTTAATATCTATCTTGCATAAAAGTAAATGAGCAAAACTGAAATAAATAACACAGTGTTGGAAAAAAATTAAAGGAAATGAATCAGCAGAAGGACAAGAATAATTCCATGTCATTAGTCATTAGAAAACTATGTGTAAATGCCCGGGCTACCTATTGTAATCTGAAACAAAATCACTGATGAGTTAACAACATATAAAATGTGAAAAGCTATGGACAACTATCAAACATTAATACCATAAGAAATGTGATATATATACAAGTGAATGATTATGGCATAAGGAACATAAAGAAATAAAGCATGAAATTCTAGAGTAATAAACAAGACCTCGGCCTGTGCAGGGGCCCTCTGCACAATCCTCAGACAATCAACGATCAACCACGAATTGAGCTCAGAAATAGAGTCTTCTCATGTATTAAAATGCAATCATAACACAGAGATAAAGTTACGGCACAGTGGGTTCGTTTACAGTCAGAATTACATTACCAAAAAGCTAACTAATATGCGTATGAGAATGCATTATTTATACAGAGGATGACATAACTGTTTTCCTACATTTTGCATTGATAAAAGACACGTAAAAAACCACGTCCCGAGATTTAGCATTATGGATGCCGTGAAGATTCAATCTTTGGAGGGTGGTTGTTGGATCTGGTTCATGGAGTAGTTCACATGTGTTAAATTGTCTCCTGAGATCTAGGAACAACCACGCAAAGCTTCACGTGGTTAAAAATAGAGTTTTATCACCATAGGACTCTTAAGTTGACCGCCGCTTTTCGCACCGTTGACTATGGCCTCTTCTGATGAATTCGACTAAGCCAATAGGACTCGGTCCATGTCCACGTCGTTCGCAACTTACCCATGTGGCTCGATTCACTTGAAGACGCTTGCAATATAGACTTTGACAAAATAGCGGCAGAAAGTTGGGCTGGCTGCGGAAAGTGACTTGATTCTGCAACTTATAAACAAAAATCTTGTTCGAATAGAAACACAAACACATAGTTAAGAAACCACTTTAAATGCCATTTTTTAACTAATATGAAATGATACTGATGACTTAGGAGGTTCAGATGAATGGGAAGAAGCTAGAAAAAGGTGTAGGCAAGATGCAATTTTGGGACTCAACAATACCTTATTGGAAATATCTCTCTGAGCACTACAAGATTTGTGGTAGACCCCTGGCTATGACTATGGAACCCTTGACTATCTCTATCAGCCTACTGCAAGCCTCAAAACAACACTGTTTAGGGGGTAAAAATAGCTCTGGAAGTTGAGGACCCGAAAAACTGATAAAAATAGTAGATGCTGCTATAATCAAGGAAACTGGAAAGACCGACTGGATTCCTAGGTGGAATAGGTGGGTGGCCACCAATATCCACATAGATCAGTCCTTCCCCATTAGGAATAAATGGTCCCCAATGCGTGCAGAGTCTCCATGAGGTGAGGAAATTTCTGTTGACCTTGGTCCTTGGTGAACCACTTTCCCTGTTGAACTTGGTCCTTGGTGAACCACTTTCCCTGGTGAAGAAGTTGTCCTTCATTAAGAACTCTATATAATGAGATCCTATGCTGGCGAGTGTTATTGATATGTTTGTCCATGATCTTGTTAGCTGTGGTGTGCTCGATGCAAATTGGGTTGAGATCTATTGGTGTCAACTCCTTAGCAATGTCAAATGTGTCCAACAATGGGGGAAATTATGGTCACAGTCGATCCACATTGAATATTGGGTTCACGCCAACAAAGGGTGGAATTTTGAGCTTGAAGGTGTTTTTCCTTACAACCCATATTAGAGTGGGCAAAGCTTGCGGTGGGGCCTATTGTCACTCTAGGAAACTCTCCTAGGTTGCAGCTCGAAGATGCCTGGTAACATCTAATATTCAATATTGTTCTCAAAACTATTGGAATGGATGATTGTTTGGATCAAGTCAGATAGCCATTTCAGCTCTATTCTCACTTAAGACATGCATGAACACTCTCACCAATACAAGGCTTTAGACCACTAATGCTCAATAATTTATAGATTCAATGGATAGATGGAGAATACTGACTGTACCAATAGATTTCATACATAAACACATATGAATGTCCAGCTATAGGAAGTAAATGAGACTTGCAAAATCTAATTTATCAATGCAGAGATAAGATGACAGTTATCTGGCATTAGACACAGCAGAAAACCTGAATAACCTATTCAAGTGCAAGCATAGTTCAACAAAGAGAATGGACATTGAAAATATAATAGCAAAAGAATCTTATATTGCTAGAATGAAGATGAGAAGTTTGAAGGAACAGAGGAGGAACAATCTCTAGAAGTTGAACCTCTGTTACATCTAGTTCTCAGCCTTTTATAGGCCTTTACAATGCTCCTGATCTCTCAAAGGCTCAGAGTGTCTTAATCCATCCTCCCTATCTCTTCAACAACTTTGATGCCCTCTAGGCAAGCATGGCTTTAGAGGTTTCTTCTTTTGATAGAAGAGTAACTGCTTTGTAATATTTTGGTTGTGCTAGCAGGAAGCTCTCTCTTGCTAGAGATACCCACAATCACTTCTATTGTTTTCAACTATGTCACGTTGTCGATGTACCATGATGTATCTGTTTCAGTCTGCAGTGTGCTATGGCCCTTCTCCTTCCTTTTTCGACCTCTATTTCCCGACAAACTGTCTTCTGGGCTCTATTATATGGTGGAATGGGTCTTTGGGCTTTTGTTTTTCCCTTTAAACTACAAACAGTGATTACTTCTGTTATAAACAACAAAAACGCTGCAACACTGATAAATCTCGCCCATGACTATTCATTTCAGACTTCAAAAGTCCTCATATATGTCCTATTCTCCCATCGGGTCCGCCCTTTGGGTCATTATCGCAAGTCGTCGATGGCTTGTTCCCAGCTTCCCTTTGTCTTTTGCAATAAGGTGAAAAACACTAAAAATCATGAAAAAAATGGTCGTGGAGACTTGAATATAATATATATATATATATATATATATATATATATATATATATATATATATATTTATTCCGGAAACCCATCGTGTCCGGGATTCATCGCTATTGCAAGGCCCCAAGGCTTCCTTTGTATTTCATTGAAATAACAAAAATACACAAAAGCATTAAAATATGGGCTTTAGCGGACCTAAAATCATATATATTTTGCTTCCGAAACCCATCGGGTTCGGCCTTGCTTCTATCACAACTTGCACTCGGCCTATTCCCTATGTGTTTTCTTTGTATTCTGGAACTACATGAGAAATGGTTTCTCCTAGACTTCAAACCTTATATATTTCATTCCTGAACCCTTTTAGGTTCGGACTTTATCGCATCGGCACTACCCAAGGCCCCCTTTGTATTTTCGTTATATAAGAAAATACATTAAAAATGCACTGAAAATAGCTTTGGCGCGAACCTGAAAATATATACATTTCTATTCCAAAACCCATCGGATCTGGGTTTTATCAGGTCGCGCATATACATATGCATAGGCCCCACCCCATGATGATTGTCGATGTGATATAGCGATGCAATAAATCGCAATCGCATGTCGCTCTCGCTTGAGGTCTTTCCATATAACACGATGTATGTTCCCGCCGATTGCGACTGTCGATTGCGATTTTCCGTTAGATCTGGGTCGTTGATCAGCCATATCTAATGGTTGTTTTGCATTTCCATGTTCAAGCATGTGATACTTGGTTTTTTTTACTGTTTTAAGGTGTTTTAGCCTCCCGATAGTGTGTTTTTGCCCTTTTAAGGGATTTCCTCAATGCGACTATTGGGATTTTTTAAGTGATCCTCATGCAAATTTCGAAGCCTTCAAGAGCATATTTGGATCCTTTGGCATGATTATGTTGTCTTATGGAGACTTTAAAGGGCATACTTGGATCCATTTTTGGACCGTTTGCCCACAAGGCTAACACTGGCTCCTTCTAGGGATGAAAGCCTCCCTGTGAGGTTTCAAGAACTGCAGAAAATGGCCTTTCCTAAAAAAAACAAGATCAAATCTTCCTCCTAGTGTTCCATTAGGCATGGAGTCTATTTAGCATGAAATAAAAACTGAAAGAAAAACATATTTACAATACCAAGGATTTAAAGCCTTAAATGAAATAAAGTTTCAAGAACCGCCCATTTATTGGGCTACCAAAAGTATCTTCTCCTTCCAAACTGTGCAGAATGAATGTATTGTTCTGCTGAACTTGAGTGATGACAAAAGGACCTGTCCATAAGGACTCAAAATTTCCATGATTACCACTCTTTTCCTTAAATGCATCCCATTTAAGCACCCAATAACCAACTTGGAAATTGTCCACTTTTGCCTTCCTGTCAAAGGTTTCTTTGATTGCCTTTTGATGATCCTTTGACTTCTCAACTAGGTTATTCATTCTTCTTACCATGTCATTCTCTTCCTCTTGTTCTTCTTGCAAGAATTTAGCCACAAGGAGAATCAAATGGATATGGAAAATAGAATCAGTCCCATAAACTAGTTTAAAGGGAGAATTCACTATGGACTTTTTGATGGTAACTCCGTCAGCCCATAGTGCAAACTTCAACTTGGAATCCCAACTCTTTTTTTTGTCCTCTAACATTTTTTCGATTACCCTTACCAGACTCTTGTTAGATGATTCTGCCAAGCCATTTCCTTGAGGATAATATGAGGTAGAATGCACCACTTGAATGCCCATGGATTCAGTCATGTCTACCAATTCTTTTGCCTTGAAAGCTATTGCATTATCAGGGACTAGTTTGGTTGGGAAACCAAATCTAGTGAAAATATTCTCATTCAAAAACTTTATGACAACTTGATGCCAACTTAGTGGGTATAGCCTCAATCCACTTGGTGAAATAATCAGTGGCTACTAAGATCCATTTGTGTTGACCACTAGAATGTGGGTTGATCTCACCTCTAAAGTCCAAGCCTCACTGCTGGAACGAACCATTGACATGTATTGGTCTCAAGGGCAAAGATTTAAGTTGATGTCTTCCTGCAAACCTCTGACACTTGTCACAAGCCTTCACAAAAGAAAAGACATCAGAGAACAAAGTAGGCCAATAATACCCAACCCTCAAGATTTTATGGGCTATGGTCCTCTAATAATGATGCCTTCCATAGATGCTAGAATGGAACTGGTGTATGACTTCCATAGATTATTCTTTATCTAGACATCTCAAGACGATTCTTGATGGGTATTTCTAATAAAGAAAATTTTTATTTATGTAGAATTTGGCTGATCTGAGTTTAATGGCCCGGGCTTTACTTGAGCTAAGCCCTGGAGGGACTTCTAGCTTTTGCAAAAAATGAACTATGCTGGAATACCATTCACAGGTGGCTAGACTTTTAGCCAAAGACTGATTATGCTTTTGTTCTTCTGCTGCTCCCTCTATCTGCTCATCATCTGAATTTAGACCCATGCAATTTATGTCTAATAAGCTGCAATTTTCTTCAACCATAAGTTTAGCCAAGCCCTGGCCTTTGACAAGCTTAGTGGGCTTCACCTCTATGTTAAAATCTATGAATTTTGCAATCCATTTAGCTCTCTTTCCATCAACATTTGGCTGAGTTAAGACATCTTTTACTAATGCTGAAGGTACATGTGCAACTAATTTGGAATGCAGAATATAAATTCTGAATGCCTTTAAAGATTTTATGAGAGCATAAGTTTTTTTTTCAATGAGGTCATACCTTATTTCAGCATCCCTTAAAGTTTTGCTAAAAAAGCCCATGGGGTGCTCTATGCGTTCATCATTTTTCTGCAATAGAACTGCAGCAAGTGTATCATAAGAGGCAAAAGAGAAGATACAAAACTCCTTAGTGTAATCTGGGCTGATTAGAGTGGGAGCTTCCATGATATCTTGATTTATTGCTTCAAAAGAGCTTCTTGAAGCATCTGTCCATTTCATTTCTAATCCTTTCTTCAGCATGGAAGTGATGTGCTTTACTAGCTCTGCAAAGTTTGGAATAAACCTCCGTACAAAGTTAATCTTACCCAATAAGGATTGAATGTCCGTTTTTTACCTTGTGATGGACAATGTCTGAATGGCTTGAACCCTTGCTGGATCAATCTTCACACCTTCAGGAGAAACAATATGTCCCAGAATTTTTCCTTCTTCTAGAGCAAACTGTGACTTCTTTGGGTTCATTGAGATTCCAAACTATCTTCACTTTAGGAAGACCTTCTTCAAATGTTGTAAATGGTCTTTGTGGCTGCTAGAGAAGATTGTTATGTCATCAAGATAAATAAAGAAAAACTTGTCCTTCTCTCCCAATAAATCTATGTCCGTGGCCCTCTGAAAAGTAGCCCTAGCATTCATCAGTCCGAAAGGCATCTTGGAGTACATGAAAGTGCCCCAAGGAGTAGTGAAGGCGGTCTTTTCCTAATCTTTTGGATATACATCAACCTGATTGTAACACGAAAATCCATCTAAGAAAGACATGACTCTGGGCCCTGAAACTCTTTGCAACAAGTGTTGCATCTTAGGCAAGGGGTAGTTATCTTTTTTATAGCACTTGTTCAGATTTCTGAAGTCAACACAAAGCCTGATTTCTCCATTTTTCTTTCTTACTACCACAAGGTTAGCTATCCACTTTGAATATCTTAGGGGAACTATGGTTTTGGCATCCAATAGCTTCTTGATCTCTTTCTTAATCAAAGGTAATAAGAGAGGGCTGGTAGGTCTTAACCTTTGCTTAAAAGGGATGGTATTCTTTTCTAGTGGAATCTTATGTTGTATGATATTTGTATCATAATTTTAAAGATCACTGTATTCCCAGTCAAAAATATCAGTGAATTGCTTCATGAGGGCACAATATTTAGAATTCTAGACATAGGACAAATGAGTGGATAGATTTATGTATTTCAGATGGGCTGAGCTCCCTATATTGTTTTTACAAACAACAAACTCATTTTCTGTTCTGGCAGGCTTATAAGGCACATCGTTATCATCGAACAGTTTCTCTAGAGGCACCAATCCCTTTGGTATATAATTACTAGGCAGCTGGACAATGCTTCCTCGGTTGATCTTGCTTTTTAACTTGGACTGGTCGCATTCTTCCATGGTTTCGTTTTCTTGGTCAATGTGCGTTTTAGCAAATTCCTCAACGACTTGTAAAAACCTATTAATTTCCTCATCGTATTCAAAAACTCTTCAATATTTGACATTCTCAGGTAGAGACGGTCTATATTTTACTTGAATTTCATATGTCAATTTAGGAGGCAAAGGAGGAATAAATGTGCTAGCAGACACAGCAAGGGATTCGACAAGCTAGTTCTTCATTCCTAGAATATAAGAAATGCTGAAATTATTAAAAGAATCCTTGAGCCAACATACCTCATCTCTGTATGCTTTCAACCTTGGATGCTTTTCTTGGAAAGTTTTATTTACCTACTGAATAATGAGGTCTGCATCTCGAAACAATTTTAGGCCTTTGATTCCTGTTTCTTTAGCAGCGCTTAAGCCCAGAATCAAAGCTTTGTACTCTGCTATGTTGTTTTTGACCTGAAAGTTTAATTTGAAAGATAAATGAATGTATTCCTGTGTGGGGGACACAAGGACTACACCTACCCCTGCAGCTTCCTTAGAGCAAGCCCCATCAAAGAACATGTCCCAAAACTGTGGGCCTTATTCCTCAGCAATTTAGAAAAATGATTTTTTAAGCTGCGTGGAGGCCAACTGGGATTCTTCAATATGAAGAGTACATGCTCCAAAATCAGTGTCAAGAGCAAAAACTCTATCATTTTGGTAATTTTATCTATTTTAGGATCATAAGATGATGAAGACTCGCCCCTCTATCTTCTTCTGTAAACATTTCCCTTGAGCTTCTCTGCAGCCATGATGTTTGATTCCACCTCCAAGGCTACATCGTGCATGTTAGCCAAAGTAGCACATTGCCTCTCCCTCAACAGTAGGAAGAAGTTAGAATCAAAAGCACTGGCATAGGTGAGTTTAGCAGAGGTAGTAGTGGGTTTTACTTCAGCTGGTATCTTGCTGTACATACAGTTAAACCTCTTGTTAAAATTAGACAGCAACTCACCATTTTCCCTCTTTAAGTTCCCAAACTCAGGTGGTAGTAGAGGAGATCTTTCTTGTTACCCCAATGCTTTAGGAATGCATCATGTAAAGTCTTAATATCTGCTATAGATCTCGGGGTTAGTTCTCTGAACCATTTTCTAGCCTCTCCTTCTAGGCTTTGGACAAAGACTCTCATCTATACATCATCTTCACTAATGTCTAGTTTATCAGCATAGCTATAGAATGACTCAAGATGTTCTTCAGCAGTAACACCTTTGGTCCCAGTGAACTTAGGCCTATACTTCTGATATTCTCCAATAGGCATGGCATTCAAAGGAGTGGGTAGTATTAGAGGTCCATACCTAGCAGCTATGGTTCTTTCCATTTTGGTGGGTGCTTGTTGACCTGCCATAGTTGTGGTGTCTAAAAGAGTACTGGCAGTCTGAATGATAGAGGGCTAAGGAGTGAATAATAAGACTAAAGGAGCATGATGGATAGGAGGTGAGGTTTCCTTTCGGCTTCAACAAAAGGAGAACCTGAAGGATTAGGAGCTTTATGAATCTCTGAGAGTTTTTCTTCACTGCTAGTATTAGATGTTATAATATCAACATGTATTTGTTCTATTATAGGCCTTTCTTGAAGAGATATAGTAGATTTTTTAGGTTTACCTGAACCTGATGCTCTTTTCTGCAATACCGTTCTCTCTTAGATAATTTTTTCAGGGTTAGGTACTGCGTCAGCTCGTAGCTTCTAAGGATTTCTCAGAGTATGCCTCACAAACTGAGCTAGAACTATGAAATGGAGTCACCAAGAGGTTCAACCTCTATTAGATTCGCCATATAGATGATTACAACCAAACAAGTGCCAAAACTTTGTCTATCATCAAAGTTGGATCTATGTCGTTTCCCAGGGAAGCTGAGCTTCAGTTTCCTCTCCCCGGAAATGAAGCCAATTATGTTATCACTCCAGAAAACTCTCCTAGGTTGCAACGCAGAGATTCCTAGTAACATATAATCTTCAATATTGTTCTCAGAGCTATTGGAATGGATGATGACTTGGATCAAGTCAGATAATCATTTCAGCTCTATTCTCACTCAAGACATGCATGAGCACTCTCACTAATACAAGGCTTTGGACCACTAATGCCCAATAATTTATAGATTCAATGGATAGATGGAGAATACTGACTGTACCAGAAAATTTTATACATAAACACATATGAATGGCCATCTACAGGAAGTAAATGAGACTTGAAAAATCTAATTTATCAATGTAGAGATAAGATGGCAGTTATCTAGCATTAGACATAGCAGAAAACCTGAATAACCTATTCAAGTGCAAGCATAGAACAACAAAGAGAATGGACATCGAACATATAATAGCAAAAGAAGCTTATATTGCTACAATGAAGATGAAAAGTTTGAAGGAATAGAGGAGGAACAATCTCTAGAAGTTGAACCTCTGTTACATCTAGTTTTCAGCCTTTTATAGGCCTTTACAATGCTCCTGAGCTCTCAAGGGCTCGAAGTGTCTTAATCCATCCTCCCTGTCTCTTCAACAACTTTGATGCCCTCTAGGCAAGCATGGATTCAAAGGTTTATTCTTCTGACAGAAGAGTAACTGCTTTATGATATTTTGCCTGCGCTGGCAAGGAGCTCTCTCTTGCCAGAGATGGCCACAATCACTTCTATTGTTTTTGGTTGTTTCTTGTTATTGATGCACCATGATTTATTTGTTTGGGGTTGCAGCATGCTGTGGCCCTTATCTTTCCTTTTCCGGCCTCTGTTTCCCAAAAGACTGTCTGCTGGGCTTTGTTATATGGTGGAATGGGTCTTCGGGTCTTTGTTTTTCCCTTTAAATTGTAAACAGTGACTGTTTCTATCATAAATAGTGAAAACGCTGCAACACTGATAAATCCTTCCCATCACTGTTCATTTCGAACTTCAAAAGTCCTCAAATATGGCCTATTCTCCCATCGGGTTTGCCCTCTAGGTCGCTATCGCAAGTCACTGATGGCCTATTCCCAGCTTCCCTTTGTATTTTACAATAACATGAAAAACACTAAAAATCATGAAAACATAGTCGTGGTGGACTTGAATATATATATATATAATATATCTATATATATATATATATATAATATATATATATATATATATATATATATATATATATATATATATATATATATATAATTATATATATATATATATATATATATATATATTCATTCCAGAAACCCATCGGGTCCAGGATTCATCTCTATCGCAAGGCCCCAAAGCTTCCGTTGTATTTCGTTGAAACAATGAAAATACACAAAAACATTAAAATATGGGCTTTAGCGGACGTGAAATTGTATATATTTTTCTTCCGAAACCCATCGGGTCCGGCCTTGTTGCTATCACAAGTTGCATTCAACCTATTCCCTATGTGTTTTCTTTGTTTTCTAGAATACATAAAAACAATGAAACTACATGAGAAATGGCTTCCCTTGGACTTCAAACCTTATATATTTCATTTCTAATCCCTTTCAGGTTCGAGATTTATTGCATCGGTGCTACCCAAGGCCCCCTTTGTATTTTTATTATATAACGAAATACATTGAAAATGCACTGAAAATAGCTTTGGCACGGACCTCGAAATATATACATTTCTGTTCCAAAACCCATCAGATCCGGGTTTTATCAGGTCACGCATATACATATGCATAGGCTCCACCCCATGGTGATCACCGATGCGATATAGCGATGCGATAAATCTCAATCACATGTCACTCCTGCCAGAGGTATTTTCATATAACACAACATATGTTCCCACTGATTGCGATTTGCTATTAGATCTAGGCCATTGATCAGCCAGATCTAATGGCTGTTGTGCATTGCCATGCGCAAGCCTACGATACTTGGTTTTTTTTTACTATTTGAAGGTGTTTTAGCCTACCGATAGTGTTTTTCAACCCTTTTAAGGGCTTTCCTCCATGCGACTGTTGGGATTTTTTGAGTGATCCTTATGCAAATTTTGAAGCCTTCAAGAGCATATTTGGATCCTTTGGCATGATTATGCTGGCTTATGGAGACTTTAAAGGGCATACTTGGATCCATTTTTGGACCGTTTGCGCACAAGGCTAACACTGGTTCAACTTTTGGAGACTAATGAGACTTTGCTACTCAAGCTTCTCATCTTCATTCATTAGCAAATACAAGATTCTTCTGCTATGATATGTTAAATGTTCATTTTCTCTTCTGTTCTAAGCTTGCACTTGAATAGGTTGTTCATGTTTCTTTTGTGTCTAATGCCAGATAACTATCATCTTATCTCTGTGTTGATGAATTAGAGTTGCAAGCTTCTTTACTACCTGTAGCTAGCCATTCATATGTGGTCATATATGCATCTTCCGGTACAGTCAGTATTCTCTTTTACTGCTTGTAGCTAGACATTCATTTATGTTTATGTATGCACCTGCCAGTATGGTCAGTACTCTCCATCCATTCATTAAATCTACAAATTATTGAACATTAGTGGTCTAAATCCTTGTAAGTTGAGGGTGTTCATGCATGTCTTGAGTAAAAAAATAGTTGAAATGGTTATCTGGCTTGATCCAAACCATGATTTAGTTCAGAGAACAATATTGAAGATTATATGTTACCAGGCATCTTCGAGCTGCAACCTAGGAGAGTTTCTTGGAGTGATAACAGGGCCTAGTGAGGTGCTCCTTATGCAAATGTAACTGTTGATGTTGTTGGACTCGCCAACATTTAGGGGATCTCCCTGGTATGAAGTCCCAACTAGACCTCACACTGTTTGGTGTAGGAGTTCCATTCGGTACGATGGCTAAGTTTCCATTATCTTAAAGATATGCCATATCTCTTGCTTGTTAGCACGTGAGAGTGGTTTTATTTGTCTTCGAAGAGCGAGGTTCGCCTGCCTAGTGAGTGCTTAGTGCCACTTGTGTTAGAATTATTTCACTGCAGAGGGAGAGGGTGGAAGTGGGTCTCAGGTTGAAAGGGAATAGTCTCAACTCTTCTAGAGACACACAACACAACAGGACATGTGTAGATTCTATAGATTAGTCCACATGGATGTGTCAGTCACAAACACAAGGTCAATGTTGGGCCTCAAAATAGTCCCTATTCTCACTCCATTATTCACCAATACCTTCACATTACTTCCATATTACCTTCATGTCACCTCCATTCCACCAACACATCACTACATTTACCTCATCATTGCGCTATAACTATGCTTTTCTGAAGTTTATTAATTCTTAACATTTTTAAGTGGATTTATGGTTAAACTTTAGAAAATAATATTCTTATACTTATACCTAACAATTAAAATGAGTTTGTTGACATGTGTAGGTACAAAGGAAGCTTCCAAGGCATGTTTATGTGGCACTCTATATTCAAATTCGAATTTGAGGAGATCATGGACCTCATGGAGGAGATCATGGAGGATAGGGTTATGTGTCACCATTGGTTGAGAAATATGTGGGTCAAAGGAGGGAATAGTGGATTTACATTTATGAGTTTGTTGTCATAGCTTTTGTATAACTAGGAGTGTTATCTCCTTCATTTGTAATCTTCATTTTGTAATCTTAACTTTTAGAATTTAAAAACCTAGTCTTTCATTTGTAATTTTAGATTTTAGAATCATTGTAATGTAGATCTTAGGACCTCTTGGAATATAGAACTTGGAGCTTGTAATTCCGATTTTCAATTGATGATAAATAAAGTGGATTGGATTTTCTTCTACGTTTGACTTCTTTCTAGGTGTGCTTGTGGAGCTATGGAGGGCACCCGTTGCCTCACTTGCATGCTTGTTTTGTTTTGGTAAACTTTAATTTTATGTTTCTTTGTGAATTTAATTAGATTAAATTACTGGTTCATATGCTTGAGATATAATTGAATAGTCTCTTGTAAGAGAGCTTTAATATTTCATGCAATCAATCAGAATTAGATTTAAGTGTTTTAATTTCATTAGCTTAAACAGTTTGTTGATTAAGATGATTAGAAATATTAATGAACAGTCTCCTGTAAGGGAGTTTTAATATTTCTTACACTTGTCACAATGTCTTTAGATTTCATTTTAATTAAATGACTAAATAGGTGTTGGAAATCCCAATGAAAGACTTACTGTAAGGGAGCTTTGGCATTTCTTCACCTAGGTTAGTTTAGTTCATCTCTAAGTCTATATATATTGGATGATCCTCAAAGGTTACTTACCCAAATTGATAGTAAATGAAACTATAATTTGCATCCGCATTTTAGACCAAACATTTTGGCGTCGTTGCCAGGGAGGATGATTTGGAGATAAACTTAGGAAGTTATTTTGTATTGCAATTTATTTTTATGGACTAGCTTGTGAAACCTGGTGATAGCAGGATCTTCATAAAGGAGTTCAAAGTTTGGAGCATTTTTTATTTTTATTTTCGCACATAGTTAATTTAAATTCAGTTTTTATTTTAAACCCCCCATTTCTCACTAATCCATCTACAGATGAGGAATTTGACAATGTTGAACAGCAGCTACTTCTTGGAGAGCAAGGACAATAATCTTGAGCCAACTCTAAGACAGGTTACTCACATACTTGTAAAACATTACGTAAAAATTTTAAATCTTCATGTGAGCATGTTGGAATTTTTAGTCCGTAGATGGCTTCATTGGAAGCATTCTTTTACCTAGGAAATTAAAAATCTTTCAAGCAAGTTAGATAGAATAAATTAGGAAAATAAAATGAGATCTCATTAAAAGTTTTTAGTCTTAATCTCAGTAGAAGTTTTTAGTCTTATTTTCAAAAAATAAAAAATAAAATAATAAATCATGATGAATAAATAAATAAATTCAGTGGCATAGTAAGAGCTGCTTCATCATCGCATTTCTACATGTTTTTGTATCACAAGTAAGCTAGGAGCTTGATTATCGGAAATCTTTGTCTTCTCAGAGTCTAAATGCCCCCGTGAAATTGCAGAAAGAGTATAGACAATGCGAGGTTTTGTCACAAATATTGATTGTGTTTATTATCCATCCATGCTAACCTGCATAAATAAAAATAAATCAAAAGATTAATATGCTCTCTTCCTGCGCTTCGTGCGATCAGGAAGATCATAAAATCTATCAATTTATTTCAAATAAAAATACTCTCGCTGGAAAACTGATCTGCGATATGACAATAAAGAATTTTGTGAATCAGACTATTTCTAATTGAAAAATATAAAGGAACATCATTGACGGTTTCATTGGCCTTTAATGGCAACCTCACTAGCTGCTATGGAGAAGCAGAGTTAGTATAGCCTTACAGTCTGCTTGGACATTGGCCTATCTGCACAATGATGCAAATCCACGTGTAATATAGCTTATTACGCAACGCCCAACCTATTATTCGTATGCTGAGAGACTAGATCAGAGCATGGACGACACGTTGAAGAACAGGGGAACAAGGGCGGTGAAAGAGAAATTAATGGATCCCTTGTTAAGAGACTCTCTTCTCGTGGCGTTTGAGCGTTCCTTCAGCTTGGTGCTTACCTCGTTAGGAAATTTGGATCCCAACGACCGTCCATGCATAAAGTGATGAAAGAAGTGGAATCCATTTTTAACATGGAAATGGAGACGACAGCAGAGAAGGGAGGCTTTTCCCAGTGCAACTCACCAAGATGGTATATAGGCAATTTTTATTCAATGCAACAATTGAATGGATTGAGAATAGATCTCGTCCATAGAGATTTACTGCTCCTTCCAAATATCACCACGGCCGACCACATGAACGAGCAGTCCAACACAGCCAAACGAGATATGAAGCACAGATCTAGGGTTAATGCTAATAAATTGCAGTCGGGTTACTATGAAACGAAAGATATAAACACTCCAGTAAACGTATCTGACGGAGAATTTCTGTTTGATATTGTAGTTGGTATTTCTTGCGGAAGCTTCAACCATGCGATTATTGATCCACTTAGTATTGACGGAAGTGATGAAAACTCCTCTCATAGCAAGCAGTTGCATGAAGAAAAATCCTCACATGTTTTACATTTTGTTTTCCATTTCTTTTGGGTTTGTTTTCCATTTTTAGTTTTAATTTGTTATTATAATGTTATAATATTATAATTATATTAATATAATTGTAATTTGTTATATTTTAATTGTAATTTGTTATGTTGTTTGTTATGATATTTAATTATTAATTAATGTTTGTTATCAAAATTATATTAATTTATTAATATGTTGTTATAATTGCATTAATTTAGTTATAATTTCTTATTATTTGTTATATGTTTGCTATGTTATAATAAATGATTGTATTAATATATTATTAGATAAGATTGTTATTGTTATGTTAGGTCTGTTATCTTTTTTTTTTAAATATATAATAAAAATAAAATAATTGTTATGTGTTTTGTGACAGTTACTGTTTTGAAGGATTTAAAGGGTAAATATTGGCATGTGAAGGATATTGGCATAAAACAAAACTTTGGTGATATGCAAATTGAGAGAATCATGAGAATTACATGAACTAGTTGAAACTGCGTGAGTTGGTACAAGTGCAAAATTAAAAAAAATTCCACAAAATTCATCCACGTTTGAAAATAAATAATGGAACACTTGGAAACAAATTTTGAGGATCTATTTATCAAACATTTGGAGGATTCTATAGATGATGATTATTTTGTTTCGATAGCTTCAAGTTGGCATTAAACTCATAACATCTTTATGTTGAATGCTTTTATGTGACATACTAATATGCAGAACACAACAAGTCTTTCTAATGCTATTCTTTTTTCCGACCACATTTCATGAGTTATCTGACACAAACAGGGAGTATTACTTTTTATCGTTATTTTTAAGAATAGATTGATACTAATATCATGAATTGAGTTAATTTCAACACTTTGATTTTTCTTAAATCTATTTTATTTGGTACGAACTTTTTGCGTAAGAATCATGAAGGAAATGGCCATTTCTTCTTGAACACACTTATGTTTTCTTTCTACCAAGTATTTTTTACAGGATACGGGATAATCAAGAGATCATTAAGGAGATTACATTGTGATGACAATTGGTCTTCCAAAGACTAAATTCATGAAAAAATTCTAAAGACAAATCCATGTCCACAACCACTACCTTCCACCTCCCTTTTTGAAAAAGATTTTGAATTCCACAAATTGTAAATCCATAAAGCATGCCATTTCCATATCCATTTTTCATAAAAAGAGTTCTTATTCATTCACCATGCATTTCCTTTCATCCATTCCTAACCCACCAATAAAAGAAAAGAAGTTTACGCCATTTTCCATTTCCTTTTTCCTACTATTTTTCATTTTCCACCAATAAAACCCTACTTCTACATATCATTGAGTCAAAGTCCTAGAGTCTAATAATCTTTAAAAAACACCTAGAGACTTGCATGCCTTAAAGGCAAGTACTCTTACCAATGAACAATGGTAGTACATTAATATTCCTTGTTCATTGGATCTTGTAGGTGACTTGACCACAACAAATTTATTCGTACCTACAAAGATGTGTTAGGCATCTTGACTCCCATTGGAATCAATGGTGGGAGCTCTCGTGTTGGCTAGTGGCATTCCTTAATGGCCATTAAGTTAACAATTTCTTGCTATGTTCGACACCAGAACATTTATTCACATAGTAAGATTTGTGCCATCGAACATTGAAGACTTGAAGACCCTTATTTTGTAACAGATGAAGCAGATTTCCTTTCATTGTTTCTCGTTTTTTTTTTTTATGTAGATGACTTGAGGACAAGTCAATGAATAAGGCTTGGGGGGAAGTGTAAATTCGTAAATTCTAAATTTTGTATACCTTCCAAGCCTTATACTTTTTCAAGCGCAATTAGTAGAAAATTATGAACATTCAGCAGAAGATCCAACAATAGATTTAGCAACAGATGCAACGATAATAAAAGATTCACTTTTTTGATTTCATCCACCATTTTCACAACCAAGTAAAGAAGACTATGAACAAAAATTTTCAGCGACACATGCACAAATCTCATCCATTTTTGAAAGGGTAAGTTAAGGTATGATATTTTCTAACTTTTAACCATTTAATTCCTTGAAAAGTTAGAATAATAATTTTTGGAAATACTTCACTTCCTTTCATCATATTTTTCAAATTGCCAAAACCATCAGTTAAAGGGGGAAATACATTCACATTCATATGTTTCCACATTCATATAACATCCATATTCATATATCACATTCTAAAACCCACATACCTTCAAAACATATCCACTATTACATGAGCATATAAATGGCTTTGTCAAAAGTATTTAAAAGTTAATTGGATGCCAACACAATCATGGTTGTTACATAAGAACCAACCATGATGCATTCCAACAAAAATACTCTGCAATAAAAATCACATTATCAATAGGCAAAGATCATATATTAAAATTGAATGCAACAAACAAAATATGGTTGAAACACAAGAACCAACCAAGTTGCAGTTCATCAAAAACACTTTGCAAAAGTTAAGTAAATGATATCATGCAGAGTTTAAGCCAAAGCTCAAGTATCAAAAAGTAATGTAATAGATTGCATGACGACATGCAATACCTTTAGTTTGTGGGTATGTTGGGCCTCAAAATAGTCTCTATTCTCACTCCATTATTCACGAATACCTTCACATTACTTCCATATTACCTTCATGTCACTTCCATTCCACCTCCACATCATTACATTTACCTCATCATTGGGTTATAACTATGCTTTTCCAAAGTTTATTAATTCTTAACATTTTTAAGTGGATTTATGGTTAAAATTTAGAAAATAATATGCTTATACTTATACCTAACAATTAGAATGAGTTTGTTGACATGTGTAGGTACAAAGTAAGCTTCCAAGGCATCTTTATGTGGCACTCTATGTTCAAATTCGAATTTGAGGAGATCATGGACCTCATGGAGAAGATCATGGACCTCATGGAGCATAAGGTTATGTGTCACCATTGGTTGAGAAATATGTCGGTCAAAGGAGGGAATAGTGGATTTACATTTATGAGTTTTTTATCATAGCTTTTGAATAAATAGGAGTGTTATCTCCTTCATTTGTAATCTTCATTTCGTAATCTTAAATTTTAGAATTTAGAAACTTAGTCCTTCATTTGTAATTTTAGATTTTAGAATCATTGTAATGTAGATCTTAGGACCTTTTGGAATTTAGAACTTGGAGGTTGTAATTGCAAAAAGTGGATTCAATTTTCTTCTACATTTGACTTCTTTCTAGGTGTGCTTGTGGAGCTAAGGAGGGCCCCGTGTTGCCTCACTTGCATGCTCGTTTTGTTTTGGTAAACTTTAATTTTATGTTTGTTTGTGAATTTAATAGACTAAATTACTGATTCATATGCTTGAGATATAAATGAATAGTCTCTTGTAAGAGAGATTTAATATTTCATGCAATCAATCAGAATTATATTTAAGTGTTTTAATTTCACTAGTTTAAATAGTTTCTTGATTAAGATGATTAGAAATATTAATGAACAGTCTCCTGTAAAGGAGCTTTAATATTTCTTACATTTGTCACAATGTCTTTACATTTCATTTTAATTAAATGACTAAATAGGTGTTCGAAATCCCAATGAAAGACCTCCTGTAAGAGAGCTTTGGCATTTCTTCACCTAGGTTAGTTTAGTTTATCTCTAAGTCCATATATATTGGATGATCCTCGAAGTTTACTTACCTAGATTGATAGTAAATGAAACTCTAATTTGCATCCACATTTTAGACCAAACAGTGAACAAATAACGCATGCAAAACCTAGTGGATTAGTCCACACAACTGCGAGGGCCGTTATAACAAGTTTACAAGAATGAATCTATCGAGTGTCCGGCGGGATAGCCCACACAAGCAAGACAATGTTAGCAACTGATTCAACACATTTCCAATATAATATGTACTAAAACAACTAAAATAGTTCAACTGTCTTAATACAGGTTAAAGGAACATGCATTACAAGCATCCAAATAATACTCTTACAAACGAATACAATGCATGTGTGAAAATGTGATGGCCTATTGAGAGGCTTCTAAATTAAGTGAAATTTCCAAGACACATTTGTACTCCATTACATAACTAACCCCGATAGCAGGGCATTGAAGCCATTTCTCGCTCCTCAAAGAAAATATTACAGACTCTCAAGGCTACATGGGAGGAGCCAAGGTGAAAATTCGCTTGCATACAAATGAGGGGTATTTATAGCCAAGGGTAAAACTGGCCCTTATGATTGTTCGACTTCCCTCATGACTTTTTGACTTACATGACTCTTCAACTTTCCATGAATCTTTATATTTACATGTGGGTCTCTTAGACTTCCGCGTTACATTACATTGATTACAACAATGTGGCACACAATAGTGACATGGACGATATGTCTCATGACATGACTTGACAAGACGAAGCTGATATGTTCATGTTGGTGGTGGTGTGCATGTCGAGCTGCAGTGCCACTGAGTTATGGATGTGCTCTTGGGGTATCATAGCTTCACCTTCTAATGGAAATGTGTGTGGAGTCTTCGATGGTCCTGGTGTTTGCTTGATGTTGAAAGTGCATGCTGCTCCTTCGCTTGTACCTTGGCATGCTTCATGTGTTTGTCCATTCGCGAACGAGTCTCCTTGTATGTGCTCTTTGTTCATCCCATTCCTCATCATGCCATGTCTCATCTGTGTACCCATATCTGAAATCACTCATGATGAGATGACATCAATTCCAGAAATCTCCTAGTCTACCATGATGCATTGTCTTCTAATTTGGGATGCGTGTGACCGGAAGAGAAGACAATTCTCTGCAACTGTGCAAGAAATATTTTAAGATGGGATGTAGGCTCTGGGAACTCTCCATGAAAACTACGCAGAGGTCACTGGGAGATTTAGATGGGAATCGGGATCAGCAGTGATATTCTATAAGATCTAGCTTGACTGGAGGTAAGATTTGTGTAATGTTTTCAGGGATATAGTGCAAGAAGCAGAGGGAGACTGGCAGTGGAAATTGTGCGATTTCTCTCGGGAGTTGGCAGCGGGCTGTGGGAGGCTGCTGGCAAAAAATCACGTAATTTTTCTAGGGAGTTGATAGTGAGCTCTCAGAGGGTACTGTAGAAAACTGTGCAGAGCTGGGAGGCTAGCTTGTTGGATATCCTTGCATAGTTTCTAACCTGAGTGAGATGTTGGGTAGTTGGGAGATTGCTCATGAAAACTCTGTGGTTTTCAGGATGAGAAGCAAGCCAACTGACAGGGTGACTGGCTTGAAAAACTGCGCAATTTTGAGGGTAGTATAGTGACAGGCAAGCAGTGTTTGTCTAGCATGTATGCACATTTTCTTCAGCCAGTGGAAGTGGGCATGCTTGGTAGCTTCTCCACAATTTTTTGGAGGAGTAAGCCCCGGGGTCACCACCCGGTAAAACTCTCCAGTTGACTAGCTGGGGGCTTGGTTGAATTTCTTACAGGCAGCGTAGATTGAGATGTCTTGTTGGGAAACTTAGGCATTGTTCTAGGTGATAGTCAGTCGAGTTGATTGTAGGATTGCGCAGCGCAAACTGTCTAGAGGCAGCCTCAAGCTCTGTGCAATTCTAGGTAGTAGTACATGTTCACTGAGGTTTGAAACTATGCAGTGTATCTTAGCGGAGGTCCGGTTTTTGGGATTGGTCTAGTCGATATAGATTCAGAAAAATGACTAAGTGTGTGAACGAGTGACTTTGTACATGCATGAAATTATGAATACACACTCAACATGCCTTAACAACAATATGCCTTGAACCATCAAGACAACATACACTCAGTGTGACTGAACGGAGGTGCAAGCGACAAGTGCGAAAATTGTGATAGATCGTTGAACGACCACGACAACACTTGTGCGACAGTGTATACAACTTCCTGTATGAGTGTGACAGATGTTTACATAGTGAATGTAACTTGTACACGTGAAGAGGTACCTTGTGCATAGCCATACCATGGATGTGAACATGACATTGTGACCAACATGCAAAAAGATGTCTGATGAACGGTCAAGCAAGGAGGGTTAAAAGACTCAACACTGGCTCACGAGATGAGCCCGAGTTCTTGTAAAAATCAAGGAAAAACCAAGGAAGGCCCCAAAATTAGATGCAGAACAAAATTTGGAGGTTGTTTCAGCTGCTACAACACTTGGTGACACACTAGTTGAACTCCAGCTTCTCTATTTTGCTCCATTGACAACACATGACCTTGGTATTTTAGAGAGTATTGAATTGATGTGCAAGCTACTTTGGCTTCCCAACTTACCCCATGGACAAAAGTGGTTCACCTTTCGCCAACTCAGTTAAACACAGCAACAAGTTTGAGCTTGATCATAGTGTTTCGAAATCGGGAAGGGTAGTTTGGCTCACAAGTTAAAGAAAATAAGAGTATAAGTTTTCATCTCTATTGTTGCTCCACTGCCAGCAGGCCTAGACAATACCCTCCCATAGTGAAATTATGCAAGCATCATGGTCATCACAGGAATGTAGAATAGGTGTTGGCACTGTGAATGTGTGAATCCAATTAAGGTGTTGTGAAATGAGAGGAAGTTGATTTGCAAAGAAAAATCATTTCAAGAATTTGATAATCAAATTCCACATCTTGAAGCGGGGATTCCTATACTAGATCAACATGTGGAATATTCTTCTGAAGAACACTCTCCCCTGCATGAAACTCCAACAACTGATGATGCTTTAAGTGATGTAATTGATAGAATTGGGAGACTCAATCTTGATTCAGTCCCAACTCAATCAATGGAGCAGCCTGGACCATCTCGGAAAGTCCCCCAAAGTGGGTGACAAAGACACTTGAAAGTGTTCATCCTGATGAAGTTGGAAAGACAGGAACCAGAAATTCAAACCGGCAAAATGGAGGTGATGTAGATGACTCTAATTCACCTGTTGATATGGGTGTTTCTTATGATTGTGAATTGAACTTGTCTACAGATTTTGAACCAACTTCTTTCAAACAAGTTGCTTCTCATGATGAATGGAAAGAAGCGATGCAAAAGGAGTATGATTCCCTCATAAAGAACGGCACTTGGAAGCTGGTTGATCCTCCATTAGAAACCAAACCAATTGGCTGCAAGTGGGTCTACAAGAACAAGTATAAAGCTTATTGCTCACTTGACAAGCACAAAGCTAGGCTTGTGGAAAAAGGTTTTGCACAGAAGGAAGGGGTGATTATGAGGAGACTTTTTCCCCCATAGCAAAATGGGCTACCATCTAGACACTCTTTGCATTAGTAGCTCAGAATGGTTGGGAAGTCCATCAAATGGATGTAAAAATTGCTTTCTTGAATGCAGATCTAAAAGAGAATGTTTTTATGTCCCATCTTGAAGGATTTGTTGTGAAAGGACATGAACATAAAGTATGCAAACTTGTGAAGTCCTTGTATGGCCTTAAAAAAGCACCGCTAGCCTGGTATGAAAAACTGACTGAGCATCTTCTGAAACTCAATTTCAAACATTTTCATCTTGATGATGCAACTTTATTTGTCAAGAAAGTTGGAAAAAAAGTTGTATATCTTGTGGTATATGTAGATGATCTTTTGATGACAGGGAACAATGAAAGCTATATTGCATCCATAAAGAAGGAATGGGGGAAAAGTTTTGAAATGATTGATTTGGGCTATGTTCATTACTATCTTGGCATTGAAGTAACCCAACATCCAAAGTCCATATTTCTTTCTCAAAAGAAATACATTGGAGATCTATTGAACAAGTTTGGCATGACAGAGTCAATCCTCTTACTACTCCAATGGAACAAAACTTAAAGCTCACATTTATTGAAGGAAAAGAATTTGAGGATGCAACAGAGTATAGAAAGCTTGTAGGAAGTCTCAACTACCTAACTACTACCATACCAGACATTTCATTTGCTATTGGAATCCTCTTTAAGTTTATGCAAAAGCCTTGTGAGGGACATTGGTCTGCTGCAAAAAGAGTTCTAAGGTACTTGAAGGGAACTCAAGACTTTGGAATCAAATATGCACAGGTGGACGACTTCAGCTTGATTGGATACTCTGATTCAGACTCCAATGGAGACAAAAAAACTGGGGTATCAACTTCAGGATATGCTATGAGTCTTAGATTAGGAGTTGTCTCCTGGAGATCACGCAAATAATCAGTTCCAACATATTCCACAACAGAAGTAGAATATGTGGCAGTAGTTGAAGCAATAAAAGAAATTGTGTGGCTCAGGAAAATTCTTGAAGATTTGCAGGTAAAACAAGTACAATCAACTCCACTCATGATTGACAATACCTCTGCAATAAAGTTGGCCAAGAACCCAAAGTTCTGTGATCGAACAATGCACATCAACAAAAAATATCATCTGATTCGACATCATGTTGAGGCCAAAACAATCCATCTCCGTCATTTTTCCACAAATGAGCAAATTGTAGACATCTTCACCAAAGCGCTTGGAAGAGAAAAGCTTGAACGATTCAGAACGATGCTTGGACTCACCAACATCCCTTTAGATTAAGGGGGGGAATGTTGACACCTAATCCTTGTGATTGGGTAAATATATGTAAATAAATAAATGAGAAATATGAACAGTCATCGGGAGATGAATTGAACAGTCTCTCCCTCATGTATATAATAGACCTACCTGATGGAATAGATAATACGAATCAGTTTTTGCTTTGTGGAGTTATTGCCTGGCCTGACAGATAGTGTGGTTGATTCTCATGATATGTTGAGTGAGTGTGATATTGGAGGATAGGGTGCAAGTTGTGAGAGCTTTTTGATACATATTTTCTGAAACATTTTGTAGGTGTTGTAACAATTAGCTGAAGTATGTTTCAACTAGTATTTCGTGCAACAAGCGAGGTGGTGAAATAGAGTTTGATTACAGGATTATTTGGATATTGTTTTCTCCTAGCATATTATTTATTTTATTGTTTGATTGCAGCATACAGTTGTTAATAGTTTTACTTATTGCCAAGATGGATTTCACTGATGCATTGATTAGATTAATTTATGCATTGTTTGGTGAGATTATGTTGCGGGTTTTGGTGTAGTTTTCGGTTTCGATTGTGTTCTTTGATGAGATTGTTGTTGTGGTGTTCTTGTTGAGTAGTTCTCAGTTCCAGTCTGAAAATGTACGAAACAACAACCACAGAGAGGATTTGATTTGGAGGAATCTATTGAATTCAATATAAGTGAGAAGTTTTCTCAATCCAATTGTAGTTGGATAGTTCAGAAGAAAATAGGTTAGGCTCGTTGGTTTTGGTGTCTTCCAATAGATAGGATTCTATAGAGTCGTTGATTCGGAATTATGAAAAAACGCAACATAATACAAGCATAAACATAAACATAGAGATGCAACATAAATAAATATTCATTTCATTAATATTAAAGAACTGAAAGATGCTTGCATACAAAATGGAAATAAACTAGCTTGAGTGATCATAGCTTATCTCTAAGAAGAGATGTGGTGGCTATATGCCTTTGAACTATGTTCTAAGGAGGCCCAAGGGCCTTTTTATTATTCAATAACAAAGGGAAAACATAAACAAAGATAACCCTAACTCTAGGTTATGGAACACCAAGATTTTGTGGGCCCTATTGGGGTTAGTTAGGTAGAAAACTTCCCAAGGTCATAACTCGGTCATATGATCTCCTTTTGGTTCATATGATACCTCATTAGAAATATATCTCCAACTACTACAGGATTTGTGATAGACCCTTTCCTACAACTACGGGCCTACTGCATACCACAAAAAAAAGTCGTTTAGGGGTCAAAATAACTCCGAAAGCTCAGGACCTGAAAACTGCTAAAAATAGTAAATGCTACTATAATCAAGAAAACTAATGAAATAGATTGGAGGTCTAGGTGGAATACATGGGTGACCACCAAAATCTATTTCGATTAGTCATTTGATAGTTTGAGAGTAATCATGTGAGGACTATTTGTCGTGGTGGCTTTCAATGGATGGTAGTCCATAGGTCCGCATGAGAAAGAGATCTCCATTTGATATAGTCAGTTGTAACTCTATGTAAAGAATTTGCTTAGCATAATGAATTTTGAGTAGCACAACAACAATGAGTGGTTTTTTTCCCTAGAGAGGGTTTTCCACCATAAATATTTGTGTCCTTTGTGTTGAATGCTTTCATGACTTTATGTTTATGTTTGATGCTATGATCTCTGCCTTTTTGTTTTAGTTTATGCATGACTAAAGAATAATAATTCGGAGAAAAACTATAATTTTCTTCACTACTTATTCACCCCCCCTCTTAGTAGTGATCTAGTTTCCAACAATTGGTATCAGAGTAGGGCTCTCAGTTGCATCTTGACCACTAGAGAGTGGATCTAGAAGATTTTGGTAGATTTTTGCAACAAAAAAAATCGAAATGGAACAATAAGGAATTCCAATGCTTTAGAAAGGTAAATTTGCAACATGGAAGGTTGAGTTAGAAATGCATTTGTTGTCTCTTGATGAAAATATTTTGATGTGAGTACAATATGGAGTTAGAGACGAATTTAATGATAAATCTAAGGGGATTATTTTGAATGGGATTTCGAAATCTAACATTCCTTTTGTGAGACATTGTGAGACTACAAAAGAGATATTTGAGAGGTTAATATAATTTATTATGTTAATATCTTCTTGTATTTTAGAATAAGACTTTCAAAATTTTAAATTAATTATTTATAATTATTATGTGGATAGTAGATATTTAAGCTCAATAAAAGATTTTAGAATATTCTTAGTAGTAGTCACAAATCAAAAGTTCAAATTTAACTCAAAAGCAAGTATTCTTTTTCTACTTTTTAATAAACTGATAAATTAAAAATATGTCACATGAACATATGGGATATGATTATTAGTAAGCCATGGTATTGATGCATGGTACTATAAAATGGAGATGAAACTTCATAGTTAAAATATCGTGACATTTTATAATTAATAATAGTAAATGTTAATATTAAAATGATAGTTTATTTATTTTTTATGAAATAAAAATATAATTATTTTTACAATTATACATTATCATGACCACATTTTATTCTTTACATACAACAAAGCATTCCTTTCTACATAAGAAATTATAGGTTTAAAACCAGGAGGAGTAAAGAATGTACACCTCCATAAACTTTAGTAAGCAAATATTTGGGTGAAAAATGTCCCTTGTCCCAAAAATAATAGAGTATCATACACCAATTTAGTATCTCACTTTATTGTAATACCCTGGCAGAATGAAATTGTGCAAGCATCATGGTCATCACAGGAATGTAGAACAGGTGTCGGCACTGTGAATGTGTGAATCCAATTAAGGTGTTGTGAAATGAGAGGAACTTGATTCGTGTGATAGCTTATACGCTTATCATCACACACGGAGATTGTTGGTGTGATGAGCGAGTTGATTTGACATGAAAGATTCGTGAGAAGACCAAGGAGCTGATCACGAGAGAGAACATTCGATAAGTATGATCATGGAAAAATATAGTCTTTGAGATGATCAACTTCACAATTCCATGATTGCATGAGAGATGGACAATAACAACTCGAATTGGATGTAAGAGACGTGCATGAAGATGGACACACTGTAACAGACTAGTGAATTCGGTCATATAAAGAACATAATAGGTCGAGAGGGCCAAACACCATCATCTCTTTTTACCAATCACTAGCACCTTGTCCTTAGACATCTCTCATGATAGAAAGAAACCAGGGATGGACCATCCCCATAGAAGGGAGGAGCTACAGACCAGCTCCTCAAGCCAATTCCCATATATAAACACACCATAACGATATAAAACCATAAACAATGAGATAAAGGGTATTTTCAAAATCCATTCTATCCAATCACATAAACAACCATTCTCATTGGGCAGGTATTCCTTCCAAAAAACACAAGTAACCCAAATTATTCCATACATCCCCATTTGAAGTAGAAAAATACCATAGAAGATGGACACTGGCATAGAAAAAACAGATGCAAGATAAAATTTAACCACAAAATCATGCTCGCTTGTTGGATAAGCGATTCTAGGTTACATAGTCAACCAATTGCAGGACGGGTCAACTACCTTCCATGCAACATTCACAATTAAAGTTTGTCGCTGGCAGGAAGGGGTGAAAAGAAACAAAACATACATAACTACCAATGCCATGAACTCGAAGACATTGTTCTCCCACAGATGGAGACTCCCTGCTGAGCTTGCCACCATAAAATAGAGACGCAGATAGTTTCGCTTGACTGTTGGAGCTACACTATACCACAAAGTGAGTGCATGGAATGGGTTGATAAATATTTACATTATCATAAATATTTATTTTGTTAATCATGATATATTACATATATTATACCTAATTCAAAAGAAAAATTTTAATAAATTGATTTTAAATAAAATCCCAATTTCTTTATTATCTTATTATTATTTACATTATTATAAATATTTATTTTGTTAATCATGATATATTACATATATTATACGTAATACAAAAGAAAACTTTTAATAAATTGATTTTAAATAAAATCCCAATTTTTTTATTATCTTATTAATATTTACATCATTATAAATATTTATTTTGTTAATCATGATATATTACATATATTATACCTAATACAAAAGAAAACTTTTAATAAATTGATTTTAAATAAAATCCCAATATTTTTATTTATACATTTTTATAAGCATTTAGATTGTGGAGTATTTAGAGTTCAAACTTGTAATTCTAAAAAGCTTTTGAATGGTAAACCAATTAGATAAAAAAAAATATTCTTGGAAACCCTCAACAAAAAGAGAAAAAAAAATTACAGGTTTAATATTTAATTATTTATCCCTAACTATTTTGCTATAGCATTAGTTTTTTAAATTTATTTCCGGCCTAGAAAACCAACCCCAATATTATTTCTTAAACTTCGAAGTCAAAATGTCCTTTCATTTAATTTTAAAATTGTATTGTTAATACAGGAAATTAAACTGTCGAACGAGATTTGATTAACTTCGGTATCTCATGAGCCCGAGGTGGACAGCTTGATTCCGTTTAACGAGTGGTAAAGCACGTCGGCAATCTTTCCAATATTTAGAGTCAGAAAAGGGCTAAAAGATGACTCTGATGTTTTTGGTTCGTGAAAAATGACAATTCCCTGAAAATCCTTTTGTCCTGCACAAAAACGACACATTACTCATACCTATTTAAGATAGGCAAAAATACATTGAAAAAGGTCCTTCCATGGTGAAAAATAAACAAATTTAGTATTTATTCATCCAAAAAACCTATAAAAAGACTTTTTACCATGTCATTTTTACCATTTTACTGTTGAGGGAGAGAAAAGGGCTTTTGGCAAGAACCTTCCCGTGGACTTTGCGGAGAATCCGACCGTCGGAATCGAGTGCCGTCTCTTTCAGGTATTCTACAACATCCTCCTCTTCATTTTCATCTGTTTAGAATTTCAATTTTAGCCCTTATTTGATTTTTTGGGGGCTTTTGGGTTTTGGGATGCGCTCCTCGGGGTATGCAGGTCTCCCATGGGTAACCTACGTACCCCGACATTTTCCTTAAAGGGAAAATGGTCAGGTACGTAGCCTACCTTCAGCCCAGGTGCGTACCCACGCTCTGTTTCTGAAGGCGGGGTGCGTACCCTGCGCAAAGCGGATTTTAAAACCCCAATCTTCAATTTGAACCATAAATTTTTGATTTTATGGTTTCTAATGCATATTTCTTGGTGTGTAGATTTCCCACCATGCTTGATTGGCGTGAAAGAGAACACGAAGATGTTGATTTGGCTGCGCTAAATCACCAACCTACCATTGATGCGTTAAGAACATGCGGTCTTTTCAAATACTGGGTCATACCTGGCATGAGGGCCCAGG
>APFE031629924.1:30032-42691 GCA_000404065.3 Pinus taeda | reverse complement strand
CAAGCTGGTAGTCTCGGTTTTGAGATCCAATGGGAAATCTCTGTGTATATGTGTTTTATGTGTTATGCTCTCACATTTTTATTTTTCCTGTGATTTAGGATTCGTATGTAGGTAATTTCTGTACGGGGTTAAAACCTACATCAGTCCTGCTGGTCCCTTGCTTCTCTCACTTGCTTGATGACTTGTTTTTCACTGTTCATGGTTAAGGCACTCTCTTGTGATCTTTGTTGAATGAATCTCGTTTTTTTTGCTTATGTGACCTAGATCACTATTTCAAGTTCCTTGAATCTATTGGCTTGGTTGCTTGTTTGCTCAAGGTTCGTTTGCGGCTTCTTGTAGGTTTGATTGAGCCTTCCCCTTAGCATGTTTTTGGTTGATTGTTTAGTGAAAGTTATTGAACTAATCTTTAGCATTGATTCGATTTCTTTTTGCTGCCGAACATAGATTACAATTGTTTGGATCAACCGGGCTTTTCCACACTTGCTTGTTGCTTATTTGTTTCTTCTAGATTTAAAGACATCAAAATAAAAAAGATTGCATTCATTTAGTGTACGAAAGTGAAAGTGAATTTGCATTTGAAGTTTGCATATTGGAAAGCGAATGATAAGATCTCTCATTAGTAGTATCCGTGCACTTTATGAATTGATGTCTGTATGCATTGAGTGATTGCCTTCGTTGTCTTGGTTCTCTTGGTTTGGAAATGATCTCTCTACTCTCCCATAGGTAGGTGTTCATTGAAGAAAAAGGATATTTCATTCATTGTAGCTGCACCCTAGGATTTGTTGGATACATACAATAGGGCCTGGAAATTGAAACATAATTCAAGGTCAACCTTAAAACGAATTGAATAAATCTAACAATGCATTGGAACATAATGCACATTATTTAGAGGTCTAGGCTAGAGACGTGCTCCGGCGTCGTTAAACCTAGTCACTTTTGTTTCCACTCAAGATTGGGTGATTCCTCCTTCTGTGACTCAATAACAGTCTAGTATGGAATTGTGCTCCCACATACCGTCAAGTATATATTGGGAGACCCCACTAGGTTATCATCCTATATCCTTAGGAAGCTATGTCTACCGCCTTACAAACCGTAACACACCGAACACAACATTCGGGAAGATTGACTGTCATACGGAAAGTCCTTGGTTTTCATATGATTGCTAAGGTGTATATGCAGTTTTATGGGTTGTTTGGTAAACCTTTTGCCCAGTTCTCCAGAGTAGTCACTTTCATTCCTTTTCAGACTCCTTAAAAGAAAAGGTCCATCTGAGCACTTGTCCTTTCAGGCTCATTAAACCTCGAAAGAGATAGAGTCACCTTTTAGTCCTTTTCTTGACTCTTGAAACATGAAAAGGTCAAGTTTTGTTCCTGCGTCATAAAATTTACTTCCCACGAAATATTCCTGGTAAAAGTTCGAGTTCTTGGTTGTGATAAGAGTGTTTTTCAAGCTTGTTCTCGATGGCAACATTCCTCGAGTCTACCGGCCAAGGTTTTCCCCCATATGGAAATCCTGGTATGTTTCCTTCATTTGGAAATGTCGGTGCTCCGTATATGGTAACATTGTCTTTGCCTGGGTTAATCATCGGTCTGCCCATATGGTTGTTTTCAACCTTGGTGGTCCCAAACATCACGAATCCTGTTCCACTGTCTCCTTCGTCCGAACCGCAAGATGATGATTCCAAGGTTGAGCCTACGCCTTCTTCCCCTATTTCTTCCTCCTCCTCTCCTCCTTCGCTTGGTGAAAGTTTTACATCTAGTAACTAGGAGACTAAGAAGAAGAAGAAGAAGCTGAAGAAGAAGAAGAAGTCTGATAAACGTGACGCCACCTGTGCAGATATTGCTCCAAGTACATCTCAGGTCAGACCACCTTCTGCTTCTCCGTAGAAGGTTAAGTTTCCTTATAAATTGTGCAAGAGTGATCATCTTCTTCGTGATTGTCCTGGCATTCCTAGGATCTTAGAAGTATGGTCTTACGATCCAGTTCGTCCCTCATTGTCCTCTAAAGCTCATGGCAATGCTACTCTATCAACTAGCAACGATAAGAAGAAAGGGAAGATTCGATTCCCCTGTAGACTGTGTGAAGGCAACCATCCCCTTCACCTTTGTCCACTTATGGATAAAGCTTCCGCCGTTTTGGAAAGTCTTATAGCTTCTTCACCCAAACTTCCCGTTGATTACCAACGGCTCTCTTCATACCCTCTCCCCGTTGACAAAGAGATTGACTTAGATTCTTCTCTTGTCCGTCCTCCTCTTTCCGAACCTGGCTGTGTTAAGCCTGCTCCAGACCAACCATTGGTCGGAGAGAGTGTCAACTTGGGTTCACCACCTGTTGATCACTCTGTTTCAGAAGAGCGTCATGCTTATGTTCTTCTCATCTCGTCATATTCTCCTGAGTCCGAAAATGACTGTCCTATCCCCGCTGGTCAAGAGGGTCCTTCTTCGGTTCTTGTAGAGCAGGGGGACAATCATACGATTCCCCCACCAAGTCGTTCAGTCGTTTTCTTCGACTGGAGTCATTTGACTGCATTCCGCCTTCCATCCCATGTGCCTTTCTAGATTACAGTACATGCCTATGATAAGGCAGTACTTGGCACTGTCTTGGATGAATGTGCATCGGTTAGTCTCATGCCTTTCACTACTTGGCAAGCTTTGGGCTCCCCGTAGCTTGTGTCGGTCGCACAGAATCTGTTAGCATTTGATGAAGGAACCAGTCAACCGTTAGGGATCCTTCCGAAGTTCCCTGTTACTTTGGGAGGCAAAACCGTCTATATAGACGTACTGATTGTCCAAGGTGCTTTAGATTTCAGTCTTCTCCTTGGTCGTGACTATGTTTATGCCTGTGCCGCCATCATCCCTTATCGGTTCTTGCTCGCAAGCAGTACCTTCTTTGCCATAGGTCAATTATGTGGCTACCCGTTCTGTCTCTGCCTCTGCTGATGATCATGTAGATGGTCTTGCACATCATGTACTGGGGGCATTGGAACCCGATCTGTCATTAATGCCTCCTGACATGTATTCCTCCTAGAGTGCATCCCTTCCATCCTGTGAAGACCTCTTGGGAGCCATGTTCTCATATGGCCAATGAAACCGGGTATCCCGAGGATAGTTTTGATCTTGTGTCAACCTCGTTAAAAAATGAAATAAGGGTTATGAGGATAATTCTTGATTCTGTGTCAACCTCATTAAAAAATGAAACACCTCCCTTTCCAAATCGAGTCTTTGTTTAAGATCTCGTAAAATCCAAGTCGAGTCTTTCCAAGATCTTGAAAGTGAACCTTCATTCCATCCACCTCGTTGAATGAAATGAAGCTTGGGGGGCATGCACCTCGATTTGCATTATTATGCTGGGGGCACGCGAACTTATAACAAGCATAGTTTTTCGTTTCAAGCTTGTGTAAACATGAAACCGAATCCAAGCAGAGTTCTCCATGGTTCAAGCTTGTGTAAAAATGAACCCAGACCTGATCTACATCTCGTGATTGTCGTTTTTATCTACTAAATTTTGCTAGATGAGCCTTGGTTGTTTCATTCCATTGCCACCATCCCTTTGGCCGATCATATGCTTTCACTTGGTTGTTTTTCCTTTCCTGAGGAACCGTAGCGATGAGTGGTTTTATTAGCTAGCCTCTTGACCATGACATGTTTTGAGCAGTTCCACCATTGCCGGAACCAGTTTCTACCCTTTATACCACTCGTTCCTCTAGGGCGAGTCACCTTTAGCTCTTTTCTGACTCGTAAAATATGAAAAGATTTTTGAGTATCCCTTTTGACTCGTTAAACAAAATAAAAGGCGGTCTGCTTTAAGCTCTTTTCTGACCGTTTAAAAAAAAAAAAGATTGCCGAGCCTTTGTCGTTTCAAGCTCGTCATCGGTTATGAAACGACGTGATTTCGGTTGCTTTTCTACTTTTTCAGGGCGAAGTCACTAATCATGAAAAGTACTCCTCGATCGTAATGGTTGGGCAGTTCTTTCGAGTATCGTTTTATACTTTTTCGGGCTCGAGAGACACAAATCTATGAAAAAGGACCCCCCTGGAGTTTTCTTTTCCGTGTCTTTTTCAAACTCTCTAAACATGAAAAAGACTCCGAGTTTTACCTATGTCAGACTCGTTAAACCATGACGACATCGGACTCATCACCATGACGAGACTCGAGCTTCTCCTCCCTAGGGCTCGTTAAACTATTATTGGGTTGGATTCGACCGAAGGTTGAACTTATATCACAAGTATATGCTATCCCCTTCAAGCTTGTTTTAAAAAATAATTGAGGTACTCGCCAGCAATGGTGGGGGAAAATTTGGAAATCATCGTTGATTGTCTATGGCAGCTAGTCACTCTTGAACATCGACACTTCTGCTTCTTGTCGGGTTGGGACATCCATACATCGTCATTTTTCCTTCCGCGTGTTTGGGTTGTCATTTAGCCTCATTCCATTTGATCCATGCTGTCTCCATCAAGCCTCTGATCCTTTGGTACCTGAATGCTGCCACCGTCCAGAGTCGTGTCGCTGACATGTTCAAGAGTATAATCCTTCTACAGTTTACACCTTTGTCTCCTTCTCTGATACTCTGTTTCACCATCTACCACTTGTTCCTTGTCTCATGTCATTGATGAGGGAAAAATTATGGCCCTCCTGCGACAGGTCATCTCCTGTTGACATCAACTCATTATCCAGAAGATTGATCCAGAGATCCCTTTGGTACCTTAGAGCTTGCATGCCTCAATGGAAATTTCTTCGCACCTGACGGTCGACTTTCATCATTGGTCGTTGATTGGGTGATTCCACGAGTTTTCGACTTCAACTCCTTTTTCACACTCCATGGATTGTGCTAGCTAGTACCTTGAGAACCATTGGCATTATAGGTGGTTTCTCTCGCGTTTGTTAACGGTTTCCATCATTGACCGGTAATCAAGCGACTTTCTATCATGCTCGACTTCAGCACCTCTATTCGCATGTTAGAATTTGTACTATGGTTGGTTGGGTTCAAGACCCCGAACTCAAATCACACACATTCGGGTTGCATGGATTGGTTCGTGATTACATGACCCATTGATGGATGGCTACGACCATACCTGAGTCTTCATGGATGGCTGCGACCATACCTTTATCATTCTCATGGTCTCATTAGCTAGATGGTTGCATCCATACCATAGACCTAGTTCATATGCCTTTTGGATGGCTGCATCCATGCCTAGACTACATGTATTTCACTATCAGAGATATCAGTTGTAATTGCGCCTACAGGTTCTTCCAGATGGTGTTCTAGCTCAGCCAGTTTTGTAAAGCATTTCACCCCTCCCACACTCTCGGGCTTCATACTTTAGGGGGCATCTATTACACAGTAATTTATCATCACTTTCACTCCCGATCTTCTCACTGTGTCCTGTGTCCAAGAAAAACATGTTCATGACAAACAAATGCTCTCCTGTGCTGCCAATTGACCCACTTTCCCTAAGTTATCTGCCTCATCACAGCTATAGGCTTAATAAACGCACTGAAAGGCGTGCATGAACAGTCTATTCGCGTTGCCAGCGCGGAAGTACATCTAATTCCCGCGATGGCCTGATTTTGAGCACCAGCACGGGGCTATGTGTTTCCTTCGGCGATGATCTGACTAGCTGTATTGATCACTTGCGATGTCAGCGCTGAAGCTCAGTTATGTGCCCATGATGATCCAGATTGGGCGAATTTGTTCCAACAGTAGGCCTTCCAGATGACTCCAGACCTGGTTGTTGGCCTAGTTTATGTCGCCCTTCCTTCCCTGGTGTGGCAGTTCCATCAATTGTGCTACCTTCCTTAATGATATGCTCTCCTTTCCACCTTTCATGAAGACTCCTTCTCCTATTTAAACTCTCACCATTGATATGCATTGCTAGTTCCTGATAGTTGGCTAGTTGAGCAGTGCTGTTAGTGTTTTGTGAGTTTGCTAGATAGCTGGTGTGAGTGTAGCAAGTGTGGGATTGTTGATAGCTTGTGGAAGGTTGTGAAGTGCCCTTAATCTTGTGTAAAGCTTATGAGTGAGAGAGCTCTTGTATGTTGGGACACCCATCTCCAAAGAGTGAATGCTTGAAGAACATGCTGGTTGGACCCTTCTGAGAAGACTTGTGATGTCAAGACTTTGGTTGTACGCTGACTCTTATTTCATTGTTAATGCAATCAATGATGTTTTCCTATGTCTTGTATGTAATGTACTTGATAACTGATGACTTCTTGACTTTGTGAGTAAATAGTTCATTGTTGTATCCGGTTACGTGCTTTGTTGTATTTCCTTTGCTTTGTTTTAGGTTGATCACTCATTGAGGAGAAGGAAGTAGAAGCTGGAGCAGCGCAACGGAACTCCATTGACCACCAGTTGAGGTAGGCTTCCAACTTTAACTATTTAAGGAAAGCTATTGTTGATCTGTCCTTGTTTGTGACTAGACCCACTCTAGGGCTAGAGGGGTTGCCTCTGTCCGCAGAGGGAACACTTTCCTGCATCACACTATAAAAATATAAAAAAATAGAGTTTTTTATGTGGTTTTTCCCGTAAAATATGATAGTGCAAAAAAAACTTTGAAAAAAAAAAAGAAAAACAATATTTTTTTTTAGTTTTGGAGCATAAAAACCATAAAACAACATATTTCCCCAATTTCCTCTTTAAATAGTCAAAATAGAAGGAAAACTAACCTTTGAAATGCGAAAAACTCCCATTGAATGTATTATCGATGACAATGCAACTCCACAAAATTACTCCAAACTTTTTAACAAAACCCAAATGACTTGATGTGATGTGACGAATAGAAACAATGAATGTTATTATACAACATAGATTGTGGGATTTCTTTAGCATTTCTCAAATGTGGGATTAAAATTAAAATTAAGAAAATTAATACATAGTTAATATTATAGGTTTAGATTAACTTTTATTCAACATGGGATAAAAAATAAAATATTAATTATAAAAATTAATTTAGTTACGTAGTCAAATTTAAATAATTAAAATAAAAAATTATTTTAATTCGAAAGAATCCATTAAACGAATATTCTATGGAATATTTTGAATAGAAAGTAGGGTGAAAATTTCAAGACCAAAAGTTTAGTAAAATGTTTTCTAATAGAATTTTGACAAAAATTTATAGAGGGAAATTTTTTTGGCAAAAGTTTTTAGGTGGAAACCTTTGGAGGGAAAATTTTCGGCGAATTTTTTTTGTTGTTGGGGGGAGTGGGGGAGGGGGGATTTAGAGGGAAATTTTCAATGTCTAAGGTATATATTTTCATTGGGAGAGAGTGCATTTGTTTGAAAATCGTGAATTCTTCTAATAGTGAAGTTTTTCTTTCTGCAACATCAACATCTTCGTCATGCAACAAATCTACTCATATTGATGAATATAACAACGATTCTTTCACTATGAATAGAGAGTCAAATTTTCCACTTGGTCCTAATCCTAAGGATGATGAGAGCAACATTGATGAAGGGTAGCAAAAATAATTTCCAGTAAATAGAGAGCTAATGTTTCCACGTAGTCCTAATCCTAAGGATTATGAAAGCACCACTGACGAAGGGAAGGATGGCGAATTTTCAGTAAATAGAGAGTCAAATTTTCCACTTAGTTCTAATCCTAAGGATTATGAGAGCACCACTAATGAAGGGGGGATGAAGAATTTCCAGAGTTTAATTTTCCACTTAGTCCTAATCCTAAGGATTATGAGAGCACCACTAAGGAAGGGGAGGGCGAGGATGAAGAATTTCCAATAAATAGAGATTCAAAGTTTCCATTTAGTCATAATCCTAAGGATTATGAGAGCACCACTGATGAAGGGGAGGATGAAGAATTTCCATTAAATAGAAATTCAAAGTTTCCAATTAGTCATAATCCTAAGGATTATGAGAACACGACTGATGAAGGGGAGGATGAAGATTTCCTACAAATGATAATTTGACTATGAATAGAGAGTCTTATTTTCCACTTAGTCATAATCTTAAGGATTATGAGAGCACTAGTTATGAAGGGGAAGATGAAGAGTTTCTTGCAAAATATAATTTTAGAGGCACATATGTGAATAATGCATTTTCTCTAAGTGAGCGTTTCAAAAGCACTCATGGTGATGACGAATTGAACCCTCCAAGGGAGGATTTCAAAAACACAGATGAATATGGTGAAGAATTTCATCCGAGTCAGGATTTCAAAAGAGCAGATGATGGTAGTGAAGAATTTCCTTCAAGTGAGGATGGTAATGAATATTTTTCAAGCAATGATGGTGATGAATTTCCTAACTATGTTCAGAATAATTATAGTGAGGATAATATTCCTTCTAATGATGATGAAAACACTTCTATGGAGGATAATGAAATGATGGAGACGTTGCAATAAAATATTGTATCTAGGAGTAGGATTAGACATTTTCATATCAACCCAAAATATTCCAGCTATAAAAGGCTTTGGAGAAAATATCTCACAAGAAGAAGTTCTATCAGTGATCTAATTTCAAGTGAATGTTGTCGAAAGGATTGCTTGAAACATATGGGTTTGAAGTTTGTTTGGAGAAAATGAAGAGATATTTGTCAATGAATAAAAGCATACAAAATTCATATTTTGTGGGTTGCATGCAATCTACACTAGCAGGTTATGATTATCATATTGGGAATGTATCGCTCTGTAGAAAGATTTCAAAATGTTGCATTCAATTGGTAATTTTCGTTTGTCAAGAATCCAAGAAAGACAAGAATAAGATCCCACATTTTATTCAGAAGTACGTTATAGACGAGAGGTTGGGCCATTAGAAAACACTGCAATGTCATGGTTGAAAGACTTCTTTTAAAAGCATGGAGAGTGTATGCCAAATAAAGACACTACATATTCTAGATAATTTCTCAAGACGAGAAATCTACAACTTATATAAAGAATATGCAGAATGCGCTGAAGGAGATGGTAATTTTATTACATATTCATATTTTACAAAGATATGGAAGAACAAATTCAACAATGTTCGTATTCCAAAGAAGACAAGGATGGGGGTTTGTAGTACATGTGTTTCTCTTAAATAAAAAATGGATAAATGTCAAGGGGCAGCAAGAGGTATGCATTCATAACATGATTTTTAAAAATTGGATAGTTATCAACTATGAAAATATCTTTATTAATAGGTTTCTTTAATTCTATGTTCAAATTCCAATCAAAACATTTCAAGAGCATCACAATCAACAAAAAAGTGAAAGACAAAAATTGTGTAAGTATCGAAAAAAGTGTTATGATAATCCAAATAAATATTTGGATTTGATAATTGATGGCATGGACAAAAAAAAAACACTTCTGCCACATTTTGTCCGCACACCAAAAAATTTATAGGAGAATTTTTTTATTCAATTTCACTTGGTTGGTTGTATGGTCTTTAATAAGAAGATGCTGCCAAGGGTTTACTTCATAGCTCCAAATATTCATAATGATGCAAATCTGACCCTAACTATAATCCATGATGTGATTTCTCATTGGTCTGGTATTCTTATTGAAGTTTTGTATCTGAAATTAGACAACAGAAGCCGTGAAAACAAAAATCAAGTTGTTTTTTGGATATCTAAACATGCTTATTGAATCGGGAATTTTAAAAAAGGTAAAGGTTGGTTTTCTTCTTGTTGGGCACACTCATGACCATATTGATCAGATGTTCAGTCGTTTTTCAGTGACAATGAAGATAAAGGATGTTGTGAACCTGCCATCATTAATTGAATGTATTGAGAAATCATACATTCCAGAGCCTGTTTTTCATGTGTTGGAAGAAACTATTGATGTGCTAAGGTTTATTTTGGGATCACATGGTGAGGAGAAATGCATTGAACAACTTAATAACATTAGCTTCCAACATAAATTTCGTATCAAAAAAATTGATAGGAAAACACTTATATGGGGCAAGAAGTATTCAATTGTTGCCGAATGGAGGCCGTCATTAGGTTTACCATTTTTGAAGTTCATTCCAGATCATCCAATATTTGCATTAAGGATATTGTTATTACAATCAATTGTTGAACTCCATAATTCACTAAGGCATAAGAGAGTTATAAATTATTCTGAATGCTTGGAAGAAATTAAAATATGTATTAGAGATACATATGAGTAATTTGATGTTGTTGATTCAATTTAGTGGGAGTATTTTTTCAATAATCAAAGTGATATAATTTCAAGATCAAGAAATGAAGATACACTTTTGAAGGCTCCATTTATTTGGCCATGAAATATGCCAAATGAACATGAGGGAAGGCACATTATTGAACAACAACAATCTCAAGGTATTATTAATTCTCCACAGGTAGAGGAAAGAGGAATCTATATTGGTTCTAAAAGATGACGTGCACAACATGAAGCCATAGAAGATCTTTACAGGGGTTTTGTGTAGGATGTTTAGGAGGGTTGCATGATAACATTGTTAGCAGATGGAGATCCACTTGATTATCCATTTTGAGTTGCCAAGGTTATAAAGGTCATTAAAGGAAATGAAGATATTACAGTTGTTGAATTACATTGATATGCCACAAATACCCACCCATTCAATGGTGTGTACAAGCCAAAGATGGTAGTTGATAAACAAATTGACAGAGAAAGAAAAAAAGGGTACAAATATAGATCGTCAATGCACAAACCTCTTCAAAGTGGAGGATGTTGACATACTTGTTTATGATTTCAATTTAACAAAAAGATGAACTCTTCGCTCCAGGACCATAGAGATTTTGAAGAAGTTGATACCAGAAGAACCAATGTTCAGATGGGAGTTGTTGAAAATAGCAACAAGAAATGCTAAAAATAGCATTGCTATAAATAACATTTTAGGTACCAGTGTTGGAAATGGCAACAATGAATGATAAAATAGAAATGCTAAAAATAGCATTGCTATAAATAGCATTTCGGGATATATTCCAATTTTGATTTGTCCTTGAATCAAAATTGAGAATTAAAATTTGAATTTAGTCTCAACCGCTGTTTGAAAAATAATTAATTAATTCATCTTGAGTTAATTAGTTGGAGAAAATAAAACATGAAGTCTATGTGGAGACATGCAATAGTTATCCCTTTGATTGAGGAAGTTATCCCTTAATTAAGGAGATAAGGTTGAGTTGTAATTAGTTAGCTCAGTTAACTGAGTTAAGTCCAGTTAGATTAGTCCCAATAGTTGGAGGAACTAATTGTGAGTTCAGTTAGTTAATGCATGCATGAATGTAACTATTGTACTTTAGATAACTGAATATTCTCTCATAAATAACTCATGCATGTCAGTTCAGTCAGAGACCCAGTTGAGATCAAAGGAAGGGACAATGTACTATCAGTTGGAGGATTTTTCCTATAAAGGAAACTCATCAATGCAGAAGGAATTATCTCATTCAGGGATTGTGTAGTTAGATCAGAGGTCAGAAGAGTGTGTGAGAGGTAATTCACATGGGTGGAAACTTTTGGACCCCAAGAGAAACTGCACAGGGAAATAGGAGGCTTGGAGGGCAGAGGAGAAGGTTATGAGAACCTCTGACTGTCTATGAGCAGTGTTGAGGGATTGTACTGATAGCTGGATAGCTTGTGAGCTAAAGATTTGTGTAATCTCTGATATGTTTCCACTTGTTTGATAATACAAATAAAGGGGTTTTTAGCTGAGGCTTTCTCCAGATTATTCTTCTGTGTTTCATGTGTGATTGATTTCTTCTTCATCTATTATATGTTTTGTATTTGATCTTGCTCAAAATCGATTAAGCTTCCGCAAGTTTGTTTGTAGAAGTAGATCAAGTATTTTGCTTTAGTATATTGCATTATCAGGTGATCTACAGTGAGAATTTCTACATGGTATCAGAGCAAAGGTGATCAAAGCGGAGAATAGTATACAAAGAAGGGAGAAGTTAGAAGTTAGAAGTTCCTAATTATAGAAATCGAATTCTTATCACATCTCAAATTTCATTAATGGCATTCAACGGTTTGCGACTTGAGTATTCCCTGGATGGCAACTCAAATTATATAGCCTGGAAGGATCGCATGGAAGTAGTATTAGAGGACAACGGTTTGAAGGACTTCATTGATCAAGAAGTCCCCAAGCCAACAGGTACTAATGCCCAATAATTGGTGGAATGGAAGAAATGTGTGGCTAGAGAGAGGAGGATTCTTCTGGAGGGAGTTTGAGACCACATTGTCTCAAGTCTCCATGGGAAGGAGACACCATTTTCAATGTGGAAAACATTGAAGGATCTATATGAGAACAACAGCGATCAGAGGAAGCTGCGCTGAAAGACAAGCTTCGGAAAATCAAGTGTGTAAAGGGCGACACGATCTCTACATAACTAAACAAGCTCACCACCTATAGGGATGAGCTTGGAAGTGTAGGAATCACGGTAGCTGACGATGACATGGTGAGTCTTGCTCTCCTTAGTCTTCCTAAGAGCTGGCATAGTTACCAAGACTCAGTAAATGGATGAGAGAAACTACCAGATTGGGAACGACTTTGGTCGGATCTGATGCAGGAGGAGATAAGAAGAAGCACCAGAGATGGTTCTTCATCCAAGGAGGATGAAGAAAATTGCGCCTTAGCGAGCAAGGAAAAGAAAGGGAAGGAGAAGGATTCTCATCCCAAATCGAGTTCTTCCCATGGTGGGAAGAAGATTGACAAATCGAAAGTGTGATGCTTTCATTGTCATGAGGTGGGCCATTATGCAA
>APFE031629924.1:5838-30012 GCA_000404065.3 Pinus taeda | reverse complement strand
AAATTGTCCATTGAAGAAATCCAAGATGGGATCCAAGGAAGGATCTGAAGGTGAGGCATTGGCCTCACAGTTCGAATTGGATTTTACCCTCATCACATGCATGGTTTCATCGATGATGGGTTGTGGTTGGTTTCTTGACAGTAGAGTCTCATTCCACATGACTGACGATAAGAGTTTGTTTAGTACCTTGGAGGAGAAAGACCTTCAAATACTCATAGCGATGGGTAATGATGAAAAGTATAGTGTTTCAGGTGTGGGCACAGTTTCTTTTCAGAGGGAGCATGGAGCTCACATTACCTTCACAGATGTGAAGTATTTGCCAGGACTGAAGAAGAACTTGGTATCAATCGCGATGCTAGAAGACAAAGGCTATGATGTAGTCTTCAGTAAGGGAAATGTTTTCCTTAGACACATCACCACGAGACAGGTGAAGCAGATCAGTTCATGATTCAAGAACCTGTATGCTCTTGAGGTTCAAGATGCATTCAAAGCCTTGAGGAGCAAGGCAACTGTTGGAGACATGGTGGTTGAGAGGGAGAGTACATTAGCTCTCAACATGCAGCGCCAGAAGAAGTCAAAGATAATTGTGGAGGAGCCACAATTGGTGAAGCAACTTCAGGAGGTTGTGGAGCAGCCACAACTAGAGAAGCCGAGAGGAGACCGAGTGGAGGCATCCACTCATGCAGAGACCTCCAGTAGGGGGAAATTTCGAGCCAAGTGGGTAGAGGGATCACATGCATCCATACCTCTAGGTGGGAGGTGGGCGATGTGGAGTGACAGTCCCAAGAAGGCTGAAATAGGGGCAAGATCCTTGAAGTACCCAACCTCTTGGATTAGACCTTGCTACGGGAGCCCCAACGAGTAGCAAGATTGTCTGAGTGGGTAGAGATAGATGCAGATGGAGCGATAGAGGGAGCTTCAACATTAGAGGGTGTTTCTAGCCCAACAGGCAGGTCAGTTGGGAGATCAGTTACTTACTTCTCAGTAATTGAGTTGCAGTGTAGCAGTGGGTAGCATGATGCAACATGATGAGAGGAGGTGCTATGCAGATGCATGCTGGAAGATAAAACCAACAACAACAGGGATGCATCAGTAGGAATCAGTGTGATTGATGTAGTCAGAGATCAAAGTGACAAACGCTAGAGCAGTCAGATACTGAAGAGCACAGAGGTGCAGAGTTTTCAGTCGACAGAGGCAATAACAATCATAGACTTTTATGACTGAGGCATTATTCTGATTCAGCTTGGATATTTTTTTGTTTTAGAGTTGCTGGAGCAACAACACTAGGGAGAAGTGTTGCATGCAGAACATTCCAAAGGTTCAGGATCGGGTTTGGGTTGAATGCCTTTCTTATTGAGAGGGACCGTTGAAAATAGCAACAAGAAATGATAAAAATAGAAATGCTAAAAATAACATTTCAGGTACCAGTGTTGGAAATGGAAACAAGGAATGATAAAATAGAAATGCTAAAAATAACATTTATATAAATAACATTTCGGGATATATTCCAATTTTGATTTGTCCTTGAATCAAAATTGAGAATTAAAATTTGAATTTAGTATTAACAGCTGTTTGAAAAATAATTAATTAATTCATCTTGAGTTAATTAGTTGGAGAAAATCAAACATGAAGTCTATGTGGAGACATGCAACAGTTATCCCTTTGATTGAGAAAGTTATCCCTTAATTAAGAAGATAAGGTTGAGTCGTAATTAGTTAGCTCGGTTAGCTGAGTTAAGTCCAGTTAGATTAGTTCCAACAGTTGGAGGAACTAATTGTGAGTTTAGTTAGTTAATGCAAGCATGCATGTTACTAGTGTACTTCAGATAACTGAATATTCTCTCATAAATAACTCATGCATGTCAGTTTAGTCAGAGACCCAGTTGAGATCAAAGGAAGGGACAATGTACTATCAATTGGAGGATTTTTCCTATAAAGGAAACTCATCAATGCAGAAGGAATTATCTCCTTCAGGGATTGCGCAATTAGATCAGAGGTCAGAAGAGTGTGTGAGAGGTCATTCACATAGGTGGCAGCTTTTGGACCCCAGGAGAAACTACGCAAGGAAATAGGAGGCTTGGAGGGCAGAGGAGAAGGTTGTGAGAACCTTTGACTGTCTATGAGCAGTGTTGAGGGATTGTACTGAGAGCTGGATAGCTTGTGAGCTAAAGCTTTGCGTAATCTCTAATATATTTCCACTTGTTTGATAATACAGATAGAGGGGTTTTTAGTTGAGGCTTTCCCCAGATTATTCTTCTGTGTTTCATGTGTGATTGATTTCTTCTTCATATGTTATATGTGTTCTATTTGATCTTGCTCAAAATCGATTAAGCTTCTGCAAGTTTGTTTGTAGAAGTAGATCAAGCATTTTGCTTTAGTATATTGTATTATCAAGTGATCTACAATGAGAATTTCTACAAGAGTGTGTTGAACCTAGTCGTAGATCTAGAATACTTTTGAAACATGAAATGGTGGGCATACATGTTGACTCAAATGGGGTGCTAGTTGATGAAAGAGAAGAATATGGGTCATCTTCATCTGCATCTAGTAATTCATCTGAAGATGTGGATTTTGATAGTGTACCAGAACCTATGAGTGATTTTGAATAAATGTCTAAGACATTTTATGTAAATGATGTTTGCATGATAACTTGAAATAAATTATGAGTCATTTCTATGTTTGTTAGATTGTATGTTTTAATTATGAAGAATTTATCTTTTTAGAATATCCACAGTGCAATAATGAATTACAACAATAATTTATGTTATATTCAATATATCAAAGTTGATATTTCGATTAAAAGTAAAGAAATATTAGAAATAATGTTGAATTTTTAAATTATACAGTGATATTACCATGATATTATTTATTGTTATCATTTGGTATAATACAATTTTAAAAATGTTGAAATTTTGATGCCTCATTAGAAGGGGACACTTCGTTTTGATGGTTGATTTTTAGGTTTTTGTTGCAATATAATAAATTGTCTTAGGCTAAGATTTGAAAAGAGCTATACTTTTATCTTTTAAAATAAAGATTACTCTTGGAACAATGAATCTTTAATTTACTTCATTTAAAAAAAATATTTTAGTCATATAATTTGTCGATAATTTCATGGTTGAAATATTTTAAAACACTTAAGGTTTTTAATTCCATGGTTGAAAAATTGTCAAAATCTTAAGGTATTTCTGAGTTATGATATTTTAACTTTAATGCTAGGTTGAAAACAATTACAATTTTCGGGTTTTTTCAGAGTCAATATATTTTATCTTTAACATGGATGGAAATTGTTGGACTTATAAGGCTTTGAGACATGATATTTTACCTTTAACATCATTTCTGAGAATTCTTGGAATTTTACGGTTTTTCAAAGCCCTGATATTTTATCTTTAATTCCATTGCTAAGAAGTGTCAAAATTGTAACTCAATTTTTTGTTGTTGTTCCAACATCAACATTTTTTGTTTTGAGGGTGTTTTTTTCATCCTTTTTGCAAAAATAAAAAATTGGTTTTACTGCCATTTAAAAAAATTATTGAAAATTTACTCTAAAAAAAAGCATCGTTATGGCATACACAATTTTCATTTTTGAGTTTTTTTTTCATGTTTTTTTTTGTGGTTTTTGGGCTAGAGTTTCTGCTTTGAGGTAATAGTTCTCATTTGATCGGTAACTTTGTTTGGCTCTCTTATGTATCTAGTCAACACTAGTCTAGACATTTGCTTTGTGGTCAACACTCTTAGTCAATTCATGGTTGAACTGAAGAGGGTGCATTGGACAAAAACAAAGCATGTGCTGCATTATCTACAAGGTACAATCAAGTATGGGTTGTGATTTACTCGAGGTGATGGTGTTAAGTTGATGGGGTATATAGATGCAGACTGGACAGGTAGTGCAGTGGATCAAGAAATCACCTTAGGGTTTTGCTTCAACATTGTATTAGGGGTCGTCTCTTGGTACAATAGAAAGTAGAATTTCGTGGCACTGAGTTTTGTAGAAGCATAATACATGGTAACGAGCATGGCTACATGTGAGGCTATATGGCTTCGAAAATTGCTTATGGCACTATTTGGTCAGAGGTTGGAGTCAATCAATATCTTCTGTGATAATTAGAGTTGCATCAAGCTCTTTTAGAATCCAATGTTTTATTATAGGCCGAAGTACATCGACATCATGTACCACTCCATCATGGACTATGTACAACGTGGATTAGTTCTACTACAATATGTTTCCATAGATCAACAAGTTGCAGATATTATGACAAAGCTCGTGGGTAAAACAAAGTTCGTTTTCTTCAGGCATAAGTTGGGAGTTGTGTATAACACCGTCCTTGCTAAGAGGGAGTGTTAGTTTTTGTAACTCAGACAAGTATTCTAGTCTCACATGGTGTCTATGAGGCTAGGAACACAAGTTGATTAATTATATCCAATAACCATAAAATATTTTGAAGTGAAATGTCTTAATTAGATTTAATTAACCAATTTTAATTATTTTCCTAAGTCTGACTTAGGGAAATGAGTTAATTAATCGAGATTAGTTAAGACAAATTGATTTTGCTCTAGAGACTTCTAGAAAAGTGATTTTTAGAAGTCACGATGATCTTATCCATCGATTGGAGTTAGATTGTGCCCGTTGATTCGTCAATGAGAGATTATAAGAGGATATTGATGGGGTCTTTAGAGATCATCCAAATAAAATATTCGCAGTGATAGCAAGTGTGCAATGATAATAGGCAAAATTGGGGAGAGAATTTTTAGAGAAATTCATCATAGTAATTCTAGTTTTTTGAGAAAAGAAAGGAGGATGAATTAATCTCAGGAGGAAGACCAAGATAGCTAGTGCGAGTAGTTAGTTTATCCAGTGCGAGTTGTTGGAGACTTGTTTCAATTGCAAGTTGCTGGAATAATTTCTCGAAGGCAGTGTGAGTTGGTCAATCAAGTTGTTAGAGGATTTATTACTCATGAGATTGGTTTCTTTGAGGTAGTGCGAGTTTTCGGTAAGGACTATTCAAATTTCTAGTTCGTCAGTGCATGTTACAGGAGGAAGTGCAAATTGCCTAGGAGAGGCCGAGTTGGTTTGCAAAAGGACACTCTTGATTTCTCAGTTCGATTTGGTCAGTGAAAGTGAAGGAGATAATTTGCTAGAGTTTTGCTAATGTCAAGCAAACAGTTTATGTAATCCTTGATTTGCTGAAGAAATAAAATAAACCCTCATCTGTAGAATCGGTTTTCCCCACATTTGGGGTTTTTTCCAAGGACTATTTTGTCCAAAAATATTGGTGTCAAATTTCCAGTTAGCCATTGCATGTTATAGGAGGAAGTGCAAATTGCCTAGGAGAGGCCGAGTTGGTTTACAAAGGGACACTTTTGATTTCCCAGTTCGATTTGGTCAGTGGAAGTGAATGAGATAATTTGCTAGAGTTTTGCTAATGCTAATGGCCCTTTACAAAATCCCGATACATGACTATCAGGGCTTGAGGTCAACTCCCTTTGACATTCAATCTACCCAATAAAACAACAAGGAACAAATGCTTGACTCACTTGTTGTAGATGTCCTTCACTACCAACTCTTTCTGTGCTCTTTTCCTTGATGTGCTTGGCTCTCCTTTGCCTCCAATATCCAAGAGCAATAGCTCCTTTAACTTCTTTCCATAGTCAGCTGCTCATAGAGAATGTAGTCCTTCAAATCTCTGCATATATAAACTCCAAATTACTTTAGCTACTCTCAGTGAATTAGTCCTTCAAGATCAATGCATATTAGCCCTTTGACTTTGTAGTTATAGGCTGTTTTTCTAAACAGACTTCAAGAATGAAAACTTTGCAATTATCTATAGTAACCCTTTCTTCCTTCGCTGACCTCTACTTAGGCCTGAGGAATCTTGACCCTGTGCCACAAAATTCTTGAGGCCTATTGGCCTTCAAACTCACTGCATGTGCCCTCCTGAACCTGTGGCCCTATATACCACCTGCGCTTGATCCTAAGGGTTCTCGACCCTTTTTCCAACCACTTTAGAGGCCTTTCAACTTTCTTGCCACATATAATTAGGGCTTCGATCCTCTCTCAAGGTACATAACTAAACTCATCCTAGAGAATATCAGAAAAAGATGCACCACAACCCTTCCTTCTAGCACACAACCATACATCCAACATAACCAACCTTGAAGGAGTAACTCAACCTCCTTGACTAGACAAAAATATTCCTTAAATCCCAAAAATTCATCCTTCCTCGGATCTATGACTTCTTCATTAGGGCCACTGTTTATCACAAGATAAGTTGCAATGATTGTGAGAACTCTCCTTTTGTCTCTCATATAAATTACTCTCCTATTAGTGTCTTAGGAGCCCCTAGATCCCTTTAGGTGCATCGTCTATAATAATTAGAATAAACAAATAGTTTATTGGGTCTCAAGCTGATGACATTGGGTCCAAAGCCCACTGCTTGGGTACTTTGCGCACAAAAGTCCATTTTTTAGGGTTTTCTCCACACAAACCTAGCAACCAAGGTTTGTGGGAGTACCTCCCAAGCTACACTTTTCAAGACTTCCATTTTAGCAAGGGAGGTACTTCCGTTCCTCAAAAGTAACTCTTCAAGAACATGATCCCAATCTTTGGCATCCATCACTGCAACATACCCTGAAGAATGAGCAACACTTTCCTCGGAAGTGTCCCTGCCACCACAAGCCTCTTGCCTCTTCTTTTTTTGATAGGCCTTCATGCGATTCAATGGTTCCTTCGTGTCAGCTGTAGAATTATCCTTACTTCCCACTAACCATGCACTCTTCTTGGGTTGTAGATTCTCCCTCTGAGCCCGCAAAGTCTCACTCGAACTCGACTCCCTCTGAGTCTCAAGAACCTTTCCCTTCAACTTGTATAGACTATGCTCCCTAACTCCAAAGACTGCTCCAGAGGAGTTAGAGCCTCTAGGATTGAGCATCACCTTTCCAGCCCAGAACAACACTTCAAATCCCTTAGCCTCAAATCACTAAGATAAACAACATGCTGCACTTGAGCTCTGGTACCCAAAATATATTTTGGACTCACAACAACCCTCCTGACTCCATCTTGAATGGCTCTTATCACTAACTTCCACATGCAATTTAGAGTTCCATTCAATTAGAGTCTCGAATAGTTCCCACGATCTTGTCATATGCTTCCACACTCCACTATCAATGAACCATGCACCCTCATCAATGATTACCTTAGAGAAATGAGAGACTAGAGCAAAGTCCTCTTCAAACCTTCTTGAGAAGTCATACTACTCCACTGTAGAGATAACAACCATTGCTATCTCTTTCTTCTACTAATGATCTCCCTTCTTTCGATGCAGACACTTACTCACATAATGAGCATGCTTGCCACATGTGAAACACTTCACCTTTTTTCAAGTCCTCCTTTGCTCTTCCCTTCATCTTACCAGTGAGGGCCACATTCTCTCCATCATAATTCTTCTTATGAAAATCCTTGTCTTGCAGTTCCTCTTGGAAGAGGTTATCACATAACCTATTCCAATCTGGCAACTTGACTCGAGCGACTATTCCTTTGATAAGTGGCTTCCATTCCTTGGAGAAGTCCTTCAAAGAAGTCATCACTAATTCAAAATCTGGAACGTTATCACCAATGGCAACTAAGCTCATCATGAACTTGAAAAATTCTTGTGAGATACAAGGCCACACCCCCACCATCCAACATCTTGGTGTTCTTCAGCTTCTCCCTTAATACCAACAACCAATTCTCGTTCTTATTCTGGAACAAGTCCTAAAGAGCCTTCCACATATAATGTGTAGTGTTCTTCTCGGTTAGATGAGGTATCAAGTGATCCTTCACTCCATCTAGAGTGATTAGCTTGGCCTTCACATCCAAATCTTCAAACTCAAACAACTCTTTAGGAGTGTTGGCTTAGCAATATCCTTGTCAACAAACTCCCATATCTTATTCACAATAAGACTAGCCTGATCCTTTCTTTCCAAGGACTATAGTTGGACATCCAACTTATCCTCATACATCAAAATGCCAACCAACTTTTCCATGTTGTTTTAGTCCTTCAACAACAATTCAATCAACTCTCTCTTAGGCTTCTTACTGTGCACACTCTGATTCAACTATCCCTTCAATGTAGCTATGATACCATGTTGAGATTTTCTTACACCGCAGGTCTTGTCTATGGCTAACCAAGCACACAAACACACTAGGACTGTACAACCATGAACTAATGTAACAACAATGAATCAACATAAATGTAACAACAATGAATCAATAAAAGTACACAAATAAATATGCAGTCCATCAATAAGAAATACATAGAGCTCTTATACCAGGGATCATGGTCCTTTATGAAACCTGATACAAACTAGTATACATAATATATAACAAAATACATAGCCTATCCTTTGATTGACCTTGGGCTTCAGATCTGATCCTTTAGACCTTTAATTTGCCCAATGAAACAACAAGGAACAAATGCTTGACTTGCTAGAGATGTCTTTCACTACTGACCCTTTCTATCCTCTTGTCCTTGATGTGCCTGGTTATCCTTTGCCTCCAATCTTGTAGAGAAATAACTCCTTTAACTTCTCTGCATACTCAGCTGCTCACATAGAATGTAGTCCTTCAAATCTCTGTATACTTAGCTGCTCTAAGAGAATGTAGTCCTTCAAATCTCTGCATATATCAGCTCCAAAATACTTCAACTACTCCTAGTGAAATAGTCCTTTAAGATCACTGCATATCAACCCTTTGACTTTGTTGTTCAAGGCTCCTTTCTGAACATACTTCAAGAATTACACCTCTGCAATCATCTACAACAAAACAATAGCTCTTTCTTCCTTTGCTAGCCTCTACTCGGGACTGAGGAACCTCAACCTTGTGCCATAAATTTCCCAAGGCCTCTTGGCCCTCAAACTCACTACCTGCAGCCTCAACTCAACCTGCAACCCTATATACCACCTGCTCTTGATCATGAGGGTTCTCAACCATTTTTTAGCCACTTTAGAGGCCTTTTTGCCTTCTTGCTACAAAAATCAGGGCTTTGACCCTCTCTCAAGGTATAGAACTAAACTATGTCTAGAGAACAACAAACAAAAAATGCATTATGCCCCTTCCTTCCAGCACAATACCTTGAAGGAGTAACTCGACCTCCTTCCCTAGACAAAACTCTTCCTTAAATCTCATAAATTCGTCCTTGCTCATATCGACAACTTCTTCACTAGGGCTAATGTTTATCACAAGATGAGTTGCAATGATGGTGAGACCTCTCCTTTGGTCTTTCATTAGTGTCTAATTAGTGTCTCAGGAGCCCCTAGATCCCTTTAGGTGCCTCCTCTACAATAATTAGAATAAACAAATAGTTTCTTTAGGTCTCAAGCCTTGACCATGGGTCCAAAACCCACAGCGTGGGTACTTCGTCCACAAAAGTCCATTTTCATGGGTTTTATAGTTAAGGTTTGTGGGAGTACCTCCCAAGCTACACTTTTCAACAAAGAATGGGTAAGGAATCATGTTAAAATAATTTAGTCTACATCAATAATTTGGAAGTGGTTACCATAACCTTCTATCTAGTTGGGAATTGGTTATGTTTGCTAGTTACATTGATAGCAACACTAGTCATGTTGGAGGGAGATTGGATTAAGGGAAGAAGATGGAGAGTCATTGCATATATGGAGAGTTTTGTTAGGATTAGAGTTTATTTGGTCCCTAAATCAACTTGGAGACTATGGTCTAAAAGTTGGATATAAAGTTCTCAATGAGGGAGGAAGAGAAGACAGTCAAGTTTTGTGATGGAAAGTTGTGTGGAAACAAGTGTCCTACAAAAGCTAAAATCTTCATGTGGCTACTCTTAAATGATAGAGTTCCCAGTTAGGGAATTTTGCATAAAAGGAACTTCGTGGATCTTGGCTAGTACAGTGTTCGTCAACACACAAAATATTCAAACTCACATATCAACATGCAAAATATTCAAACTCACATATCATAGTAAGATGCTTTTGGATTATAGAAGGAATGATTGGTCTAAAAAGTATTTAGCAAGTTTGGATTGAAGTAGAAAGAATGATTGGTCTAAAAAATATTTGGGTAGGGGATTTAATTATTGCATGTGAAGTGAGTATAGTATGTGATCCAAAAATGGATCCTGAATAAACCTCTAAGTCTAAAAGAATTCACATAAGACGTAAAAGGTGCCAAATGGCACAAAGCCTTTGTAAATCAGGATCCCTCCATTCTAAATCCAACGCAACTTAAATGGGCGAAAACGGACTTCAGATGGGAAAGCTATCATAAAATAAAGTTGCCATTTTTCAAAGGAAAAATAGGCAAAATCCCTTGAATAATGGGTCTAAAAAGCCAAACCACCGAAAAAAGAGAAGTTATGGAGAAGGCGGATAACACTATCGGAAGCTGAAAACATGAAGAAAAACCATGAAAATGAGCCTGTCGGAGGTCAAAGGAACAGTGAATAGGGACCGTCGAATCTGACTGATCAACGGTCCAGATCCGATCAACATATCGCATCAGCGGTGACAGGCGGATCGCAATCGACGACCATAACGGAGCGTTACACAGCCTGGGGCATGAGCGATCTGTGATTGCAACTTGTCGCATCACAGTGTCGCTTCGGCACATTATCGTGGAGCGGGGCTATACATATATGGATATGCGATGCGATATTACGGACCCGAAAGGGTTCCGACAAGCAGGGTTTTTCCATGTTTTATATGTATTTTCGCAGTTTTAATGTATTGCGAAGTACAAAGGGGCAGGCCAATTGCGATATGCGAAAGCGATTCCCAGGTGGACCCGATAGGGATATAAAGCGGGATTATGGAAATTTGAAGTCCGAGAACATTGTTTTCTGCGAACTTTTCCATGTATTTCAGCGTTTTCCTGTGTTAGCACAAAACGACTGTTTTTGGAGAATTTAAAGCGCCGATAGCTCCTTCCGTTGTGGAATAGGTGGCATTCATCCTCGAGAGCATTTATCAATGATTGTTGACGCCCAAAGAAGGGATTCGAACGAACTAGAACAGGAAGGCAAAATGACTAGTTTCCCGTGCCTCGGTCCCTTTCCATTGGAAATCGCCATTACACCTGTGCGTTATGAAGCTCAGAGAGCCACAAAGGCGAAAAGGGAATGATTCCTCATGATTGGGGGCAAAGGAATGGCTGGAAGACAGGGAGCCCGAGAGGGACAATGAACAGGTAGCGCGATTTGGCTTAAAAGCCACAGAACGACAGATAACAGGTGCTACTGAGTTGTTGAACGGTGGTCAAGTTGTTGTTTGTTGCTGAACGCTGAAAGTAGTAGCAGCAGAGAGTCAAGAGAGTAGAGAGAGAGAGAGCCGAAGAGATACTACGTAGAGCAGCTGAGGGAGCCTTTGAGGTCACTTGAAGTTCAAGTGAAAAGCCAGAAAGCGTGAAGGTTGTAGAAGGAAGAAAGAAGCCAGAGCGAAGAGCCAGAGAGCCAAAGAGCCAGAGCCAGAGCCAGAGCCAAGAGCCAGAACCAAAGCCAAAGAGCCAGAGTCAGAGCCAAGAGCCGGAACCAAGAGCCAAAGAGCCAGAGCCAAGAGCCAAAGAGCCAGAGCCAAGAGCCAGTGCTTCAAGAGCCAGGGGATTAAATGGTGTCTGAACCCATTGTTCTTGTGTAGAACAACAGAAGTTGGGCCAAGAGTCTAGTTGAGTTGACTAGAGCTCACAGAGACGTAGCCCAAGGGTTGTGGGTGAACTCCAAATTAAATCACTATTTCTGTGTGTCTTTTATTGCTGCATTATCTCTGCTGTTTCTTTTTACTGTTATATGTATTTATACATCAGTATCAACACACTAATTTACAGCATAACAACAAAAATTAAAACAAATACAAGCATACACTCATATTTTCAAGCATTCCGCATTGGTTAATCAAATAGACTTGGGAATATTCAAGCTTTGGAAGTGGGAGAAGTTCTTGTAAGTTAGACAAGAAGCCTAAGTGCTCCATTTTCAGATCAATATGGCTGGTTAGGGATTTGAAATTGTTTGAGAATAAAGAAACTTTGCCACTAAAATATCTTATTCCTAACCATCTACAGAAGAGGAAATAAACAATGATATACACCATGGGCTTACTTTGATGGTGCTGAAAAGAGGACCCCTACTCCAGGTGGAAAGAAGGAATTATATATTTCTCTATACATCACACCTCTTTCAAAGCAAGAATTGGTTAACAAACAAACGATTATTATGGCACTTGTACTAGTCTCAACACTAGCACATGAAGACGGAATAACACACATTCAAAGTTTACACTTCAACCTTTGTTTTATGATGTACATTTTCTATAAAGAGTTTTCTCGCATAGTTCTTTTTCACACATCTTTTTAGAAAGAACAATATGTTGCTATTCTATTCAGAATCAAAGATATTTAGAAGCAGCAGGCTCTCCAGAGAGCACAACAGAGCCAAAAAGACAGCTATAATCTATCCTTATATCGTCAGAGAAGGACTGACAGCTATAAGCAATATCCTTATGTCATCTGAGAAGTACTGACAGCTATAATCTATCCTTGTAACATCTAAGAAGTACTGACAGCTCCGAAGGGGGAGAATACAACATCCGACCAGGCATCAGCATTGATAAAAAATGGGCATCAGCATCAGAATCAAACTTTGTCTTGATCATCAGCACTGATAAAAATTTACTTCAGTGATACATCAAAAGCCATGCAAAAACAGAGTTCTATTTCACACATCTATAGTGACATGAACAAGATAGCGGATGACTTATGCAAAGCAGGCTAGGAATGGATAGAAAGGCCTGGCAAATTACAACAGGAGATGAGCATATGCCTGTGCATTATCCTTAGGTCACAGGTGTAACTACGGATATTTTATTTTTAGAGTTTTGATAAGCTGAAAAACACTACTGAACAGAGGGGAAAACCACTGATGGTGGATGATGATAGAAACATGGGAGAATACAAGTAAATAGCAAAACACTTTCTGTGGACATTGTTACATTGTTTCAATTTGGCCATAGGCCTTTAAGGCAAACTTATAGCTAACGGGGAAGGTAAATTTGGGGTTCAAAAGCGCTATGATTATTGCTTGAGTAATTCAAGAACATCAAGGGATAATATTGCTTCTGCCAGAGAGTACAATATTCCTACCACTCGTCATGTAGATGAATAAGCAAACGGCCAGATACTTACAGCGACAGAACACAAGTCTTTTTGCAGCAGTTACACGATTTTAAACTACTACAGGCATTCTCGAAAGGCAATTTTATGCTTTACTATTGATTTCAATTAAGAAACGCATTCTTTCAACAAAATTTTACTTTGATTGATCAACCCACAGAATAAATTGACAGGAATAAACCTGTCTACAAACAAGGAAATCAACAAGAAATCAACTTACAGTAAAAGCTTCAATCTGGTTGCAAATATCTTCAGCTCACTATAACATTTCAAATACAACACACACATTCAATTTAAAAGGTCCAAATCATCATTTTGGAAACTTGTTATCAACAATGAGGCTTGGTATTTAAAAAATGTAGTTTTTCAAATTGCAAATTTCTTAACCCACTCCCTTATCCATTAATGCAGGCTTTCTATTCCGAAAGATTGAAAGCAGTTTTTGATCAGAATCGTATATAGAAATTCTTCATTGGAACCTCAACCGAACTTTCATGCATGGTTAACAACTTTCATGAGAAAATAGGTAGTTAATCCAAGGATGCATTTGCTTGTTAATGCAACACAGGTTGGTTTCTCCATTGGCATTGCAGGGTAAGTTGTTGGATGAATGTCATTATAAGTTGATTTTGAAAAGAAGTTTAATGTATAATTCTGTAAAGTTTCATGAAATGATGAACAAATCCGTCATGTAAAGAACTGCAATTGTTCCATTAATGCATAGAAGATCATTTCCCACAAATGCCCTGGGAATAATGAAGAGTGTTTATGCAACAAAAATGTTTGTGAATCTGACCAAGTCCAAATGCTTTGGACCTTTGAAACAATAAATTAAAAAACAGTGCTGTGGGAATAGGCCCCCCCCTCTAAGGGAGCCTCTGGGGGCGGCATCTTTCAAAATTACATAATACCAGAAGCAGGGTACCTGGATAACACAATCTTCTTGGGGTGTTTGTACCCTTAAATAGTAAGTATCAACTGTCTCATGTACGAGGCATTGATATAACCAGCAAAAAGTCCACCCATATTCCTTGAAAAGCAATCAATTGCTCCATAAAGGATGGGTGTTATATTAAACAACCATCAAGGGTGTTGTTATTATAAAAATCCAACTGGCAGAATTTAGAAATTGCTTCAGTGAAATACTGTACATAATTTACATAGCCCCCAAGTTCTAATTGCGATTTGATTGAATAAGCTAATTAATTAAAACACTAGTAATTTAATTTAATCAATGGAATTTGCTCAATTGATGGTTGTAAGAGGGCTTCTGGTATCCCGCACTGGTGATGCATAGAGCAGCTGCTTTACCTCTCCATTTACATGTTTTGATCGCTTTTCAGATTTTGTATCCCAAAATGTTTGCAACAGCTCTTCAAAGCATGGAGTTTGTAAATTTTGAATGCATTCAAGACTTGGGACACTGATAGGTCGCCTCTTTGGTGTTGTACAGTTTGGATGATCTTCCTGGTTATCCAGATAAAAAGATGTTTTAGATGTTATATAAAAATCCAGAAAGACTGACCTACTGTATTGTCAAATAAAACCATGCTCACCATATATTCCTCATGAAGATATTTATCTGCTTGCTTGGTTATGTCTACCACCGTGCTATAATGGTTTGTTTGCAGCTCAGCTATAGCATCGGTGCTGAGGGCAATAGTGGGTTGTATACCTTGGTAAGTATCATGGTCCATTTTCAATGAATCTGCAGAACATTCGTGTTCTTAGATAATTGAGCAAATAAACATCTAAAAACAAAATATATTAATACAAGTGACAGAACTTACCATTGATTGTGGACAACAGACTTCCCATTCCATTCTGAATTTCTGTATCAGCTGACGATGTGGCCCGTGTTAAATCAGCAATAAGAACTTGATTTGCCTCCTTGGCACTCCTGTAAATTGAAATTGGTTTCCTCAATTTAATGTACAATGATAAAATTACATAAATTGCAATTGTATATACTTGAGCATTCAATATGTCACATACTTGACAACATTATCCACTTCTTCAACATTGCTCTTCTCAAGCTGCTGCAGACCAACTTGCACATTTTTCCAGTGTGTCCCCAAAGAGCTTGTTTTAATGGTGCTACACACACAATCGGTTGACTCAGAAATGAAAGATGTAATATACACAAACATTCAAATAGAAGATTGGAACTGTCATTGTAAATTCAAATTGATCATAGCTACTTTTTGCAAGCATCTTGTCTTGGTGTGATCGTTGAGAATGATGAATTTTGAACGAATGCTTTTTAAGTGATTTTTTAAATAAGAAGTACTAACCAATCATTGAGAATTTGTCCTGTAATATGCTGATTTGCTTCTGCTGAGGCTGTATCCTCAACATATTTGTCTTCAGCTTGCCGCAAATACATCTTCCACTGATTCTGGGCAATGGATGTAAGATGCTGCATATTTACCATTCCTTGATGCAACTCATGTGCTTTATTAACCGCTGTTTCACTCATGTTACGAACAGCGGTTCGCATCTGAAAAAGAATAGGAATGAATTAAAAACCTTCATGTTAACAATGTTCATCAAAAGCTGACTATAATAAGGCTATAATCTAACTAGAGTGAAGGTACACACTAGTTCAGTTTTTCTAGCTGTTGAAGTTGCCAACACTTCAGATATTTTCTCCAAGGTTTGCTTCTCCTCATATGCTGCACAGTCCTGAGAGAATAAAATTGCAGAGACAATTCCAGGACAAGTTAATATAACAAGAGTTTGATGATAATTCAAAATAACTGTTAATGTTCTAACTAGAGTTTTTCGCCCGGTAGATCAACCTCATAGGATTTCTCAAGGTCCGTTAAACCCGTGACATGGACTGTTCGAGTTTCTTCGACAAACTGACTAAGAGCAGATGCATGCTTGTCAAGGCTCTCAAAGAAATCAACAATAATCTCTGAAATTTCTCTTGTAGACTCCATAGTTCTTCGAAGTCCCTGCATTGATACAAAATTAAGAGTGTTAAAACATATAGATATCCTCTGTTCAGCTCAAAAAAATCCAAGGCACATAATTATTAGTTTATTTTGACCTCTTGTTGTTGATGGGCATAAGAAGTCATTTTCTCTTCCTGTTTTGCAAGTGCATGTTGCATTTCACAGAGCATTGCATCAGCCTCTGAAACAGCAATGGCCAAAACCTGCACACAAGTAAAATATATATAAATCCACTCTTCACTTCACTACTTTGTGAATTGTGACAAAGCAGAATCTTACATCATCTAGAGCTGAAGACTGTTTAGATATTGTTAAGTTGAGCTTCTCAAAACTCGACAGGGACGTTTCATCAAGTGCATGGGCTAGATTATGCAGATCTTTGATGCCAGAACTGTATGTTGCCTTCAATTTCTCCACTCTCTCTGTTAGTCCTTCTGTAACCTGTGGCAGTATGTTATAAAATGACATTGTAAATGAGGACTGCTTATATTAACCAGGAAATGGAGCCAAAACCAAAACTCAAATTCTTGTTTACAGTCTTGTGTTACCTGCTTTTTAGTGGAGACAAAAAGCTGCAATTGTTCTTCCATACTTCTTAGCTGCTGTTGCTGTTGTGAGACTGAACCCGAAACCGATCTATGTAAGACATCCAGATGTTGTGACAGCTGAGACTGAAATGTTTGAACCAAATTCTGGTTTCCACTTTCTATCTTATTCTTCCTTTCTGCACAGATGGCCAGTGGTGAGCATTTTGTAGCAGAATGAAAGTAAAACCCAAAACCCAGGGTAAGAAAGTCTTCAAAGAAATAAGTACCAATTTTTGCAAATAGGCCATCAACATCCTGTGCTACACTTTCTAGTTCTGACCGGAGATCTGCTGCCTGCTCAACAAGGGATTTCTCTGTTCACCACAAGAAAATATGATATTAAGGCACATAATTTGAGCAAATAGGTGAGCTTTAAGAAGAGACATCATATCTAAACAAAGAGAGCATTTGCAAATATTAGAACCTACCTGATTGTAACAAATTTGAGATAATGAACTCCTTTTCCTTGATTGTGCAGTTAGCTTGATTGTGTTTCTCTTGAAAATCTTTCAAGACTTCCTCAGTGTCATCAAGCTTTTTCTGTGAAAGAAAAAAAATAGGAAGTGTTCTAAGTCAACAGACTAACACAAAAACACCTGAAAAGTGCACAGAATTAACTTATTGTATGCTAGCATTGGGACTATTCATTCATACTTGTGTCATCTGGAGTTTATCAATCAAGTCTGCATTTGTTTGCTGGTGAGAAATATTCAACTCCCCCAACTCCTCAATTTGCTGCATCCATACCAGCACAAAATATCAGGAAGATAGGAGAGGAGTACAATATAGAAAGAAGCAACACAAGATTACAATATACAAGGCATATGTTTGCATCTCAAACAAAACCTTGTTCTTAGAATCGAGTTCCAATTCCATGCGGTTAATCTTCTCAGCCGTAGCCTGAACAAAATAAAATATTGATCCATAAAACACAGCACCTCAAATTGCTTATACTGAAAAAAAACCACAATTGTTTTGATAATAGGTCAAGACATCAATAAACCTTTTTTTCAGCTTCTTCCTGTATGAAGCGATCATGTGGAAGATAAACACCGTTCTTCTCCCTTGCAGCACGCACCTCTGCTCAACCACAAAAGAAATAAGGCATTATAATTACCAGGAAATCAACAGAAAAACAAATGTTTGCAGAAAAGATGAAACATACAAAACCTTGTTTCAGTCGTTCAATGTCAGCATAAAGATCCTTAATAAGGGCAGACTTCAGCATTTTCTGATTCAGCTGAAACAAAGAAACACTCGATAAGTAATTGATTGCATTTTCTTTTAATCCAAAGATAAATGCATGATAAATTATACACACCTCTGGTTTGTTCCTGATGTTTTTAGCACGATGAGCATAATCTAGTGTGCTCAGAGTTTCATCCAGAGACTGGATTGATGGGGATACAGTAGCAATTATACAAGTCTTTGTTTTTCCACCAAGAGAATCTCTCAATAATCTTGTCAATTTACTATCTCTGTTAAAAGATGAAAGATATGTAGTTTCAAAAGTTAATTACAGATTAGTTGTCTGCATCAATATCAAACCAAAAGTATATTCTGTTAGTTAGAACTTATAACAGAACATATTTTGAAGGATTATTCTTACCTGTAAGGTACATGACCTAAATGCTCTACAAGTGCTGTAATCACACGTCCAAGTGTAAGCAGGCTTTTATTGATCTCACCTGCTTCCCTTGCTCGACCCTGGGAGATCATGACCTTGCAGTGACAACATGAATCCAGAGAAACTGTCATCAAGATTATCAATGATGAATTCTGTATTTCAAAATAATACTGGTGAACCAATATTAAAGAAAGAAATATAATACCTCTCTGGCTCCCGAACGTGAAATATTTTCTGAGCCAGCTAGATCTACAAGATTAAGCTTTCCACATTTAATGAGCTCCTCGCCCTCTGGAGTGGTTTCTTTAATGTGAATTGTGATAGAGAAAATGGAGTGTGAGCGGCTACAATATCAGGGTAGAATAGATTAGATATTTTTAGGTAGATAGAAATGTATATGTATAACTAATATGTTGCATGCAAAAGGAAAAAACAAAAGTATAGCATTTGTATGTAGAGCTTACCTGCTCTGCTTATTTAACAAAGTTTCTGCAGTACGTCTCTTGGCAGATCCCCTTTCAATCAGATTGTATATCTCGCTTGCACTATATACGATCTCTTCTTCCAGGCCTCTAACTAAAACACCACCTTTTCCATCTTCCATAAGCGCAATCGGTCTTTTTGATTTATCTTCAGAGCTTCTAGAAGATTCCTCATTTGCCAATAAATCTGTGATCTCTTCATTGTAAAGCTCCAAGAATGTTACTTTCATACTGTAATCAGCGTTTTGGGCTTCCAATGTGTCAATTATTTGGCGGACTGCTCTGGGAATGACTCCAGCATTGGTAGGGAGTTCCCCATTCTAAATACCATTGCCAGGTCAGAGAAGCTTTCAGACAATGACTGTGAATTTACTTGCAAGAAACTTAAATAAATACATTTTATGGGATTCTAGGAACAAACTAACTTCAAGACTTCCAGAAACTGATATTGATTAACTAGCATTTTCTCAATAGACTACACATACCTTACTTATCCTTCCTCCTCCTTCCATAGTGTACGTTTTTCCTGTGCCCGTTTGACCATAGGCAAAAATGGTGCAGTTAAATCCTTCAAGCACTTCATTAACAATAGGTACAATAGCCTGATCGTATAAACTTCTCTGCTGGGACTTGGGACCAAAAACCTATGGGACAGTGGAAACAAAGTCCATTCCATTTGATATTAGATGCTGTGATATATTTTTAGAATGAAGGCCTATAAAAAAGGTCAACCTGCATGCTGCCTGACGTGGTAAACCATTAATGAGTGTTGCAAACCTTATCAAATGTGAAGGTCCGATCAATTTGCTTGCTAGCCACATTTTGCAAAACGGTAACTTCTCGTCTCTGCTCATTACAGGATATAACCTGGGGGATATTAGCCCTCAGCTCATCTTCATTTAATGGCCTGAAATTTTGGCAAATACAAGTATCATAATTATTGGGTTTATAAGAGATACATGCCTAATTTAGAGTCTTAAACCAAAGTTTTCTCATGCATAGCAAGAAAAATTGAAAGGGTTAAAAAGTGCATAATCCATCTCACTGAACAGCATGAAATTTTGGCAAATAGCATTATCAAACCTGTTGGGTTTATAAGAGATACAAGCCTAATTTAGAGTCTTAAACCAGATTTTTCTCATTCATAATCTCAATTATCAGAGAAATCGGTAGAATTAAAGTGTGCATAGTCATGATCCATATCACTGAACAGAAGAAATAACATAACACTCTCAGCACATCATCCTGTTAGATATTAACAATACAAGTGAACAGTCTAAGCATGAGCACAATCCTAAAAGCAATTGAACCACTGCTGTTAATGAAAAGATCTTAGAAAACTAGTACAGCTTGAACAACAGGAGAATACATGATTCTCTATACTGACATTAGACAGCCTCTTATACAAGCTCTTTTCATGTAATCTAAATGCGTAACTGCAAACAATAGCTCTCTAGAATCCTGAACTCTGGAATTACAAAAATCAGACGTAAGGCACATGAACATCAAACCGACATAAAGACTAAAAAATGATAATAGAGGTCTCTCACCTGCATCTTAAGAGCACTTGCACATTCACTCCTCTGTCCTTGTCATAGTGGTACGACATGTTGTCACTTAATCTGAGTTGACTTCTTCCTTTGTCCGACCGAGGTGTAGAATGAAATGCAGATGGAGATGTGAACCCTACTTTCCTATGTTGTGGAGGAGTTGGAGGCAGAGTGTCCTGGTAGGAAGACATGATGAATACTTGAGATTTGAAAATACAAGAGGACTACAGACAACTCTCCCAATTCACAAGCAAACGCAGCAAATATCGGCTTAGCTCTTAGAGGCTATGGAAACCTATCTAGAATTGGGCTTGTATGTCTCAAACTCCACCAAGATTTCTAAGGAAATAGCTGCAGTAACATACTAAGGATGATCAAGAGCTTGGAATGGCATAGCTGTATACTGCTGCTAGAATTCAAGATCGCTAATGCTGCCAGAGAGCAAAAGCAGTAAGAATGATAAGTTGCCAAGGCAGCACCAGCTCCTCAGTTTCCCTTTATACTCTTGCCAAATTATAAACAAAGAAATTGATGTCAAATGGGAAAGGAAATCAGAACATCAGGAGCAAGAAGAAAACTATACTAGAAGAACTATTATTCAAGAAAAAAATTACGGTTGCAACAACTATTATTCAAGAAGAAAATAAAACGAGGATAAAGTTTTGTTGATACAAAACATACTCTGAGAGCAAATGATTTGAAGTTTTCAACATCAACATGACCAAAAATAACAAAAGCAAAGAAATCTGAGAAACCAATGAGCAGAGTAATATGTAATGGACGGACAGAAGAGTTAAATGAGGTCAAATATTACCAAAACGAAGCTTTAATCTGAAATCATCGTAGCACTGCAACTTCCTTCTTGATTTGCATAAATTTTAACAGAAGCAGACCATCGAAAGCACTGGAAAGCAAAGAAAAAAAATCCTAAACAATGAAAACAGGCAAAATGCTTCTAGCACTAAAATAGCAATCCGACAAAGTTCACCCGAGAGCGAAGCAGAAAGCAACATTTAACAGCTAAATGAGGTCAAATATTACAAAAATGACGGCGTTCTGATGAGATCAAAGGAACTTTTATCTGAAATCCTCGTAATACAGGAACTCTCCCGTTTTGTATAAATTTAATAGAATCAGACCATTCATTGGAAAGAAGAGCAGAAAAAGCCTAAACAAATGAAACAACTCTGGCAAAATGCTTCAGACACTCATAGATCAATACGAGAAAATTTCCTCCAAATTTCAGCAAGAAAAACAGCAGAGCACAACATTTTTCACTCTGTAGCATCCAAAATTCGAAGAAGTCCAAACCCCATACAGCTGAAATATCAATAAATACCCCGTCATTTTTCTAAATTCAAGCCCAAAAACAACATCGAAGCTCTAACAAACCGGAAGGAAAGCTGCTAGGCACTTACCGCACGGAATTTTCTGAATTCCTACAAACTGAAGCCTGTAGTTAAGATATTCCCACACCCGTTGAGATTTTCGCTGAATTTGAACAGAATAACAAAAAATGATCCCAAACAGAGAAAATTTCACCGATAACACGCTTACCGGACGCTGAATTCGCTAAAATTAGTGGCCAGAAGCAAACGACCATAACAAAAGAAAACAAAGGCGTCGGACAACGGACAAATCCGCAATCTCTCTACTATCCCCAGGATTTCACAGACAAATCAAAGCTCCCTAGCGGGAAACAAAGAAGTTGAGCTCCCACTAAATTTAAGCAATTTTCCAACGAAATAAAGAAGAGAAGTACCGAACTCACCGATACTTTTTGCAGCAAAAGCGGATCGTCAGCGTCCGGATTAAAATAAAGGCCCGAAAGATTTCACAATCTTGGAGTAATGTATGTCGTTATATTGTTTGGGAGAGCAGAAGCATATGTTCAGACCCTGGTTTTTCTGTTGGGGGCATGAGATTACTCTGTCTTACTCTTACTCTGTTCTTTAACTCAACCCAACAAGTTTTGTTTTTCATTTGTTCCAACGGTCTTAAATTTAACAATTTATGACCGTTAGAGAGTCCCCTGTCTCCAACGTCTAACTATGACGAAAAACGACTATAAAAATTAAATGTCAAAAGTGTTGTTTAGGTAAAAGTATGATGGTCGTATAACATTAAATTTGACGGTGCGGTGTTCTCTCAATTTGGTATTAACATTTTTTAGTGGTGTTTGTGCTATGTCATTTTTGGACAAGGGTTACTTGTTATCACAATTAAAGTTGTACTTGTTTTTAAGTTTCGAGTTGAATCTTACCCCATTATATATATTAATGTTGAATTTCAAATTTCATCTGGATAAGTTTTATTTTTATATTTTGCATATATATTATTTTAAATAAATAATTTTAGCATTAACTCTTAAATGTTAATTTTAATTAATTAAGAATTAAATTGTTGTGGATTGGATGCTTTTCCTTAATTATTCAAGTTTATTTTTTTTTTCTCTTTAAAATAATTTCTCTATGAAATAGAATTTAATTTCATTTTAATAAGCTTATAGAAATTTTTTTAATAATGTAAAGTTTAAGATATTACCGAATATTTATAGTATTATCAGAGTAAAATAAATTAACATGATATTGTAAAGAAATATAATAAATTTCTTCTCCCATAAATTATTATATATTTTTCTTAATTATAATTAGATTTTAATAAAATTCCAATTGAAGTGTAAGGAAAAGATAATTAAATTTTTATTTTAAAATTTAAAATAAATTTATTTTTATAATATTTCGTATACTATTTATAAATTTTGTTAACAAAAATATAGAATTATTCATTTTAATAATTATATGTTATATATCTTATAAATTAGTCAGTTACGACTATCTCTCATGGAAATGGTCATACGTGAATGACTTACCTAACACAGTTGAATCCCAAAATGATATCTAATAAAAATTAAATAAAATAAAAGAACTAGTTAACATAAATAAAAGAACTAGTTAACATAAATAAAAATAACCATATAAAAATAAAAACGATCCATGGTATTTATGTGGAATATAGTTTTCTTAAAGAGGGAAACTAAACCAACCTAGATTCATCTTAACTCTAGATCTACCAAGTGTCGAGAGGGATCAAATCTCTTTTCACTCCAAAAGAAATTTGTATCTCTAGAGACATGATCTTTCTCAGAAGAAACTTGATAAATGGAGAGTTACAATCAATCTAAAATGGTCTAATAACAAATGATTGTTGAATTAACCATTATCATATTAAAAAATGAAATAAAAGATTTAAAAACTAATAAAAACCTATAAAACATATTTTGATAACTACCAATAATTTATAGAATCAAGAATGATAATTGAAATAGTTGTAATGGAGCATATTCTTTGCACAAAACAATAAGCTTCTTATATATGTTTATGTAAATTTTATGTTAGCTCTCGTATGTGCCAAAGGAGTTAATTTAGGCTTTTTAATTAGTAGCCTTTTGTGGAAAGTATGTAAAATGAAAAATCTTTAAGAGAATAGTTTGATTGTATAAGTTTTAATATCTACAAATATGAACAATTGTCTCGTTAATTTTTGGTGTTTTTAAAAAATATTTTAGGATATTTTAGAATTTTAATTAATTCATATATTGCTTTACAACATTGGTTACATTGTTGAGGAAAAACAAATGACTTAGACAAAACAATAATACATGGTATTCACGAGTCAAAGACAATAGACACTAAACACAAAAAATTGGTGGGGTAGAATGCGTATACTCCATTGTAGCGACTCTTCTTATCCCCTTGTAGTAGCATTTTTTATGTGAATAATTCAAAGTCCTAGTTCTTCTCC
>APFE031629922.1:0-11408 GCA_000404065.3 Pinus taeda | reverse complement strand
AGCTAATTCCATATTTCTGGTTGTTATGGGTCTGGTCTATTTTTTTTTTTTATATGGTGAGAAAAATTGTTGTTTGCTTGCATATCACTGTTTTTCCTATTTTGGAACATTATAGTGTATGAATGGTTTGGATTCATATGGTTGCATATGAATATATATGTTTTTCTTTAAAATATGAATATTTTATGTGTTTTTGGTAAACTTTTTTTTTTTTTCGGTTTTTTACCAGTTCTGGTCCACAAACTTTTTTGGTTCGATAACTGGTTCGGTTCTGATAACATTGTTTCACTTCCTTCTTCCCAATTCACAAGGCAACCCATGAAAATAAGTACCTATCAAGCGTACTTCAATGCGAACAAGTTATAGCCCTTGGGGCACAATTTTCCAAGCAAATTACAGGTTTGAAAATAAATTATTAAAGGAGTAAATATGCTCTATTATCTTCTAGATATGTGTTAAATCACTTAACTAATTCAGCTCAATGCTATATCAAATTAGCCTGCATAACCAATGCTAGAATCTACTCAATCATGAAGATAACACAAGCTGAAATTCCAAACTGCAAGTACACAAAATTTGAACAGCTGAAACATTACATACTTATAGAGAATATTAAGTACATGTACATATCGACAGCTCAATACAAGTTGGTACAAGTCAAGCTCTCCAAACCTTAGCTAGGGAAACCATAAGAAAACCCTAGCCACCAATTCCTCCTCACTAAGTAGTAAGAACCACTCTAAACCAAAGCTGGTCACTCCACCAAAGATCCTCAAGAAGCTAGAATACACACCATCAAGTCCCCTTGGCATGTAAACTTGTATCCCACAAATCCAGAAGTTCATCTCCCTCAATCTTCTCCATCACAAGCCCACCAAGTAGAACTAGGGTTTCAAAATGCCACAAAACCCTAGTTTCTTCTCTCACAAGAGCTACAAGATCAAATGCTTCTTTTTCTCCTCTAGGGTTTATCTCAAACCTTAGTATCTTTAGTCTCAGTGGGGAAAAACCATAACCCTAGTCCTCCCTTGAATTTCCTCCATGAACCCTAACATTCAAGACAAAGAGAGGAAATACAAATGAAGAAGAGTATAAAAAGATCATTTTGTTCTACCCCACTTCTCTAACACAAGTATGCAAAGACATGAGTGAACAATGAATATATGACAGAAAGACTCTCTCCTCCCTTTATTTATATAAAAGATGAGAGAATCCAACAATAACAAGTGGACCAAGCTTAACAAGAAACCTAACTAAACAATAGATAGGCCCTATTACCCACCATTTTGTGGGTAATATCCCTAAAAGAAAACTTTTTCTCCAAGATGGTCCTCAGCCGGCAGCCAACAGCCCCTTACAGCCACTAGCTAGCTCATTGTGCCATTTCTCCACCACCTGAGCTAGTCAGGGGGTCACCCGCCCATCTACCATGATTGTATGTTTGAAGGTGGGCCTCCCGAGCCTAAAGGTATGTCTTCTCATTTGGAAATTGAGTATTGTACTTTGCTTGTCATGAACACTTTTGGGCATGGATTAATCGGGGTATTTGGCAGAAAGAATGGGTTAGGTCTGTGTTTTTGTCCCTTAGACCCCTCTTAGGAATTAACCTTGGATTTTAGTCCAGTGGGATCTCTTTTACTAACTATTTGGTTCCAGGGATGGTATTTCACGAAAAACCCTGATTTTGGTTGTGTGGTCTCGCTCCCTTATTCGCTTATATTACCCTCTTTCCATTCATTATTACCCCATCCATCAGTTCTCCCGCCTGGGTCCACATTCCTCCATTGGGTCCACATAAGGTTAGCTTGCCCCTTCCCCTTGCCCACACCTTGGGTCATGGCCTGGAATGAAGCCTAGAGGTTGATGTAGCTGAAAAGAAAGTTAAAAGCATATATGGCCACATTCAACAGGAAAATGTACCACAAAATGCAAAAGATTGTCGGGACAAATACATTTAGCATGTGGGCAAAAGCCCATACGTGAGCTCTAACCCATCATCATGGCCATCACCTTGGTTCCTATTGGTTCTATGAGCCCTCTTCATCATATAGGAACCCAGCCCAAATAACCCATGACATTATAGCCATATAATAAGCCACTTAAGTCACAGGACACGACCCTTAGGGGTCTCGTGTCCCATATCCTGCCTGTCAAACATGACACGATCCATAGAACGTGTCTGACATGTTTTTCAACATTTCCTAAAGTCAAGACACATGTTTTGGTTGTGTCGGACACATGCCCTAACGTGTCTTGATTTTAGGATGTGTCCCATTAAAATCCCAAAGTAAAAATTGTCACTTCTTGATTTTTTTCATTTCTTCTGTCAATTTCATGTTTGTTCATGAGAGGAATATTGTTGAGCATGTGAATATCATCGATTCATAGGCAGACGAAGGGATTTGTGGGCAAATTTGCAACTATCATCCTCCACACCAACAAATGCAACAGTGGATCTTGGATTGGGCATAAAGGAGGAGGATGGAGTAGAGTCAGATGGCAGTGGCACTGATGGTGATGGTGATTATTATTGAGAAAGGTAACTAGTATCGTTCTTCATAATTGATTGTAATTTTTATGTGTTTGTCAAAAGAAAAGAAAAAGAAAAATTATTGCAAAAGAAAATTTTTTATAAGCATGGGTTTCATGCTTCATTTATTTTGTTTCTAGGTAAAGCATCCATTGAGTGCTTCTAGGGTTTGTGTCACGATTCATTGCCCATATCATATTGTCATAGACCATTCTTGGGCTTATTATGTCAATCAAAGAAAATTTATTTTATGTAATTTGGTTTTATATACCTCCTCCACAAAGTTGGCCTCAGAAGAAGACAAGTTGGCCTTGTTGACCACTACATGTCAACGACCCATAGCAGTACACCCCCTTTTTCCACAAAAGGGATAGTGCCTGATCGATGTGTTCATGTTGTCCAGCTATCATCATCAGTTTGATCATCATCTTATAATGTAAACCCATTTTGCATGTGTATAATGTAAATAATATCTATGTAATTACCTAGGTAAACCTACTTTTCTGGGGATGATTTACATTCCGAGAGGTCTTTTGTCTCATCGATCCATTCTCGAATGGTTGGCAGAGTTTTCCTTCAGCCTTACCCCAAAGTTGGAATGGATTTTGTCACTAGGATCTTAGGGGAGTCCTAATGTTCTAAATCAAGTCTATGTAAAAGTGATTTGGGAATAATATAAACTATTTGGTTAGGTTATTTTATTACAAATTATTTGGTCTGCTAGATTATATGTGTCGCAAAATTGAGTAGTCTGTGAGGGTCTTTTGCAAATGGGATTTCCCCATTGAGATGTAAAAAATGTAAAAATCATGATCTAAAGTGTCTTGAAAGTTGGAAAAATAATTTATCCCCTTATAGGTTAATTAATTAAATTTTATAGCCAAAATTAATTAAAATCTTAAGCCAAAAATTTGATTAATTCTAGGTCCTAGGTAAATTTAAATTCTTCGAAGGCAAAATTTGTCAGTCCTTAAAAATTAAATTTTAAGAGGTCTAGGGACTAAGGTAAATTAATTATTTTGCTAAATTTTAAGCCTTTGGTCCCTAGGGTTAAGTCAAAGTTAAAATTTTGAGGAAATTAACTCAAAATTTTAATTTTTGAATTAATTAAAATGCATTTAATTCAAAAATTCGAATTTCCTCAAGAATTTAAAATTTCAACGGATGAGATTAAAAAGAATTTTGATCCTCATCAACGGTCGAGATTGCTTTGACGAGGATCACTCGAACTAGCCATTGGAGGATTTATCTTTAAATAGGAGGTCATTTGTTAATCAGTTCATTCGATCTCTAGATCGTGTACTAAGCGAAAAGCTCTTGTGTAAATTTTTTCGGATAATAAAAGAAGACTTTGGGGTTAATTTTCACCAGTGTTACTCTTCGTGGAAATATTGTAAAATGTGTCATTTTCATGCATAATTTTTTTTAGCCATTGATAATAGCTTCTAAAGAGTGATTTGAGTATAGGTATCTTGCTTAGTTGCTCGGGTTTGAATAATAATCTAAATTCTGAACGTAATAGCAAGTATCTCTATTTGTCCGAGTTTTATTATTTTTTTCTCGCTCTATGTTGATGGCTAAATTGAGTTTTGCAGGAAAATCTTGATTTTTAGAACATCGGGCATTCAGGGAAGTTTTTGGTTGAACCAACCAACTCTCGATCCATGTTTTCTGAAGAGCCCAACTTAATTTGATCCCAGGCTTATCATAAGATATTTTTTATGGGTGATGCATGAAGGATTTTGAGCTCAATACCTCCTTTAAAATTCAAAAAAAATATTTTTTTGTGCTAAATCGAGAGATCTGGCTGTTGAGAGGCTCAGATTATCAGATCTGGGAGCAGAGTTGGACTCACACCCCCTAGATCTGATAGATCTGCCATTCATGTACATAGATCTGTAATTATTTTTAGTTTTCTGACTTGGGTTTTCTGGGTTTTAGGTTTTTGGGTCATTGTATATATCGTTTGGGTGTTTTATTGTTGCCACGCAACCACAGATCTGAAGAAGAAAACTGTGTAGAGTCCGGACCTAGGCCCTGGAGGATAAGATCTGGATCTATGGGATTCATCATGTAGGAATTTATAGGGTAAGTTCCTCAGACAAAACACCAAAGGACACCGCTCACAAACAGATCATAGATCAGTACACCAGTATTCTTGACGTAGTTAAAACCCTCAAAGAGGGAAAGAGTCCATGGCTTAAGCCAACACGGCCACTTTAGGCAATTTATTAATAAAATAATGAAAATTTACATAAGCTTCTCTCATGAACAGTTACCCTACAAATGACCCTCCATGCTCTTTAAATAGAAATCATGGACCAATCAGGTGTTAAGCCACGGATCAAGTGTGGGTAATACTGAGGAGAAAATGAGCCGTGGATCACTACATATCGTGACCGTCAGATTGTAAGTTACAAAAGTACATAGTAAAGAAACACATTTTATCTAACTCTACATTATACCAAGTTATACTTAACTATTTCCTATGTGTCGGAATATCCTAACATACCCCCTTAAGAACAACTTGGGATAGGATTGAAGGATGTACAAATATGACACAATAAGAGAAGGAAAGTGGCATTAGAGCCTATCCCCCCTTAGTGACAACTTCCTGAACTCCAACCATAAACTGAAGTTTAGTAAACTTCGCCTCTGTGAGAGCCTTCGTAAAGATGTATGCAACTTGATCATATGTTGAACAATATTGCACTTCAAGAACATGGTCATGAATGAGCTTTCTGATGAAGTGCATGTGTAGTTCAATGTGTTTACTCCGCTGATGTTGGACTGGATCTTTGCATAGTCGAATGGCACTTTGATTATCACACCAAAGTGTAGTCGAATGCTACTACTGAAAGCCAAACTTTGACAAGATCTGATGAAGCCACAGGGCTTCTTTACTAGCTTCTACGGCACCATGATACTCTACTTCTACTAAAGAAAGAGAAATGGCACTTTGTTTCTTGCAAGCCATGTAATAGGTCCTAAACCAAGAGTGAACACATAACCTGTAGTAGACTTCCGATCATCAGGGTCACCAGCCCAATTGGAATTAGTGAAACCAACCAATAGAGGAGATGCTTCTGCACTATAATGAATCCCAAACTGAACTGTACCTTGAACATAACGAAGTATTCTTTTAGCTTCTTTCCAATGACTTTCATGTGGGTTTTACATAAACCGAGCAATAAGGCCAACAACAAAGGAAAGGTCAGGACGAGTATGGGTTAGATACAAAAATTTTCCTACAAGTTGACGGTATAAGGTAGCATCAACTTCAAGGGAAGTACAAGTGACTAAAAGTTTGGCTCCAGACTGAAAGGGAGAAGGGGCTGGCTTACAGTATTCCATGTGAAAATGTCGTAGAATATCACAGGCATACTTAGACTGGGAAAGGGAAATACCTTCCTTGGATTGCAAGACTTGAAGACCAAGAAAATAATGCAAATGTCCTAAGTTTGTCATTTCAAACTTCTATTTAAGGCTCAACTTCACATGGTTTATAAGGTTGGGATCACTACCAGTAAGGATAATATCATCAACATAAAGAACAAGAACGATAAGAGACTTGCCCACTTTTTTGGTGTAGACAGTATTGTCAGAATGACACCTAGAAAAACCAGTTTCTAAAAGAAAGCTATCCATTTTGGCATACCAAGCCCAAGGGGCGTGCTTGAGACCATAAAGGAATTTCTTAAGTCTACATACAAGACTAGAGTCTGTTTTATAAAGCCAGTAGGTTGTTCCATATAGATTTCTTCATGCAAGTCTCCATGCAAGAAGGTAGATTTGAAATCCATCTGATGGACTTCCCATTTGAAAGAGGCAGCAAGGGAAAGAAAAAGGTGGATAGAGTTCATTTTGGCAACAAGGGAGAAGGTTTCAGTATAGTCAATGCCTTCAACTTGTGAGAAACCCTTAGCAATAAGACGAGCTTTATGTTTATCAATTTTTCCATTTGGTCCATACTTGGTTCTGTAAACCCATTTGCATCTAACACATTTTCATCCCTTTGGAAGAGGAACAAGATCCCATGTATCATTTGCCAACAATGAATGATATTCTTCATTCATAGTTACATCCCAATCTGAATGGCCTGAAGCTTCTGCAAAGGTGTCAGAATCATAGTTCGCTGAAGCTTGAGCCAATAAAGAAGAGGCTCTATCGAACTGAGAACGTGTACGTTGTTAATCTGTAGAATCACTGGCAAGAGCACCTGCTGCATCCCGAGTAGCACGGACCCATTTTGGAAGCTGAGGAGTTGAAGGAGGATCCTGGGAAGGTGGGGGAGGATTGTCATCCTCGCTGTCATCATCTGAAGAAGAAAAATTTTCAAAAGTAGAAGGGATAGAGAGAGGTGGCACATCCGCCGATCTAGGCTCATAGGCCGATATATTTTCAGAAAACTTTACATCTCTTCTAATGATAACATTTTTGGACTTAAGTGGAATAAGTCTATATCCTTTGACATCTTCAAATATCCAACAAAAAATACATTTTTTCAACTCTTAGGTTCTAAAGCTTTATGTTTCTCATCTGGAATATGGGCCCATGCTTCACTTCCAAAAACACGAAAGTGACTTACATCTAGTTTAATTGAGCTCCATGCTTCTTCTGGAATGATATTCTTTAAAACCTTAGTAGAAGTGCGATTTACTATGTAATTTGCACAGTTAATTGCTTCTGCCCAAAAATTAAGATTAAGTCCTTTAGATTGAAGTATACAATTAGCCATTTCCTTTAAGGTGCGATTCTTAGTAGGAGCGATTTACTATGTAATTTTCACAGTTAATTGCTTATGCCCAAAAGTTAAAATTAGGTCCTTTAGATTGAAGCATACAATTAGCCATTTCCTTTAAGGTGTGATTCTTCCTTTCAACTACACCATTTTGTTGTGGAGTATATGGAACAATATGTTGCATTTGAATTCCATTCTCAGTGCTAAAGTTGATGAATTTGTTGTTAACATATTCTCTGCCATTATCAGATCTTAGCTTAAGAATTTGATGTCCAGATTGTTTTTCAACAAAGGCCTTAAAGGCCAAGGACATGTTAAATACTTTACTCTTGAGTTTTAAAAAGTATATCCAAGTGCGTCTAGAGAAATCATCAATGAAAGTTAAGAAATACTTGTAGCCAGAGAATGAAACAACTGGAAGTGGACCACATAAATCACTATGTACAAGCTGTAAAGGGGCTAAGGCGTGCCAAGAGGCACATTTTTCAAAACTATCCTGATTGATGTTTTCCGAGTACACATCCGGAACAAATACCATCTCTGCAAGATACCATTGGAAGACCTGTCACCATATTTTCTTTACATAGATTTTGAAGGGAGCGATAGTTTAAGTGACCAAATCGCTCATGCCAAAGTTTGCTCACTACATCATTATGAGCAACAAATACCGAGGGAAGATTTGTCACCCAAAATTGTTAAACTTATACAACCTTGTAGAATCATCAGTAATGCCAGTAGCTAAAATCTGTCTAGCATCTCTTAGGTCCTTAATTACAACCTCGTGAGGTGAAAATTCAACGATTTTACCTTTACCTGAATGAGTTATCTGATATACAGATAGAAGGTTACAGGATAAGCTTGGAACACATAATACATCGTTAAATTGACCATTGTCTAGATGAACAGTTCCAGTTCCTACAACACTAAGATATCTATCATCACCAACATATATATTTCTGGTGTTACAATCATTTAAAGAAGAAAACATCGCTTTGTTTTTGGCCATGTTATAAGAAGCTCCAAAATCGATGAACCACTCATGAGAATGAGAAGAAGAAGATACATTTAGTGCATAACCAGACCGAGATACTTGACAATCACATATAGAAAGTGTTATTCCTGAAGATGAAGTTGAAGTTGAAGAGTGCTCCAAATGGATGTTATGCTTCTTCATTGTTGCTTCCAAGGCTTCCATCTTTTTAAAGCATTTGGATTCTAAGTGGCCATCTCAATTACAAAAGTGTCAATGTCTATCAGTCTTTTTCCCTTTGTTTTTATTTGCCTTATCATTTTCTTGAAATGATTTTTCATTTTGAGGCTGAAATTGCTTAGGACCCTTGTTTGTTTTAGGACCATTCTTTTTAGGATACTGCTTCTTAGAATTCTTTGAATTTAGTTGCTGCTAGGCAACTAAGGCTTTCTTAGAAGAGTTTCCAAGATTAAGAAGACCAAGATATAAGAACTTTTCTTATTCTCTTATTAAAGAATCACAAAAGGCATCAAAAGAGGGGGACTTGTAGTCTTGTCCTTGAGAAATAAAGGCTTCTCTAGTAGAATGTAAGATGAAAACAAACACAGAGTATGCTGATCCCAACTTAGTAAGAATGGAATAGATAAGGCTACCATCTTTTTTCTTAACCTTAACAACTTCCAAGAGAAGTCTAAGGGTCTTGAACTTGGACAAAAAATCTTCAATGGAAGAAAAATTGTTGAGGTCCAATGTAAGCAACTCATTTTCGAGTTGATGGACTCTAATTTCATTTTTAATTCCAAAAACTTTAGTGAGCTGTTTCATTACTTCATTAGGAGTATCAAGTTCTGCGATATGGAATCTAAGGTCTAGAGAAATAGACATCCCTATCAACCCACGTGCTTGATCTTGCCTATTTTCCCATTTGGCTGCCTTATCTTCATTTTGAGGTTTGGTTTCTTGGCCTGAGGCTATTCTATAAAGACCTTTACTTCTAAGCAAATCCACAATATAGGACCACCATTGGAAGAAGTTGGTGTTGTCAAGAATAGTTTGGCATGGACTTTCCATTTTAACAGAAACTAAAGCTGTAGATGATGAAACTAAGTATTCCAATGGAAAATTGGAAATGTCTCGAAAAATTAGGCCAATTCATGTAAAAATTTCTGTTTTCCCACCCCGGTTTTCAGTTTCTCCTTATTTCTCCCATGTAGTTAAATGCCCTTTCCCATAACCATACATTCAACAAGCTGAAAAAAAATAAATTTGCTGAAAACACAAATTCTGGAAATTTTACAGAATGCTGGAAATTGTAGAAATAAAAAATCAGCAGTAATAAACAGCCATTAAAACACATTAAAACAGTGATATTTTTGGTCAACGTGACCCTGGAAAAACCCCCTACAACTCTTGGGGAAAACTAGTTTGAGAGCTCTTCTTTATTTCTGAAAATTTTCTTTTTACAATAAGAGAAATATTCAGCAAAAATCAACAAGCAAAATTTTACAACTTATCTCAGCCTTGTTGAAACTCAGCCTTGCTGAAAAACTGCCCTGCTGAAACTTCGCTGTTGTTACTCCGCTGCTGATATTCCGCAGCTCACTGTCCAGAAATCTCCCTTGCTCTCTTGCTCTCCTTCTCTCAATCTGCTCATGAAAGAATTGAATCGAATGTGATCTTTTCCTCCTTTTCCTCCCTTAATATAACTCCAAATGACTTTTGAGTGATCCAAGTGACTTTTGGGTGATCCCTAAATCCAATAGTTGAAATAGATTTAGATCAATGGCTGAGATTAAATGCACATTTAAATCTCACTTTCTATTTTTTAATTCACCCCACTTTAATAAAGACCCACTTAGTCATTTATTTCCAAAGTCACTTTTCATTTCTAATTTTTCATTGACTTTATAAAAATCACTTTAAAATTAGACTTAGTAACTTTATCACTTAAAGTCACTTTTAAATTAGATTTTAACTTTATAAAAATTATAAAGTCACTTTAGGAGAAAAATTAAAATCTTTTGGACACTTTTCCCTAGGCCAAAGATCAAAGCCTAAGGGAACCACCTGTCCTCCGTTACCAAATTTCAACACTCCCTCTTACCAAGGAAGGTGTTCCTCACCACACCCATCTTGTCTATGAAGTAAACATGCTTGCCCCGTGGTAAGGCTTTGGTAAGAATGTCTGCTACCTGCTCATCAGTGGAAATATACTCAAGCTTCACAGCTCCCTTCTGAACATAGTCTCTGACGAAATGATATCTGATCCCGATATGCTTTGACCTGTCATGAAATACTGGATTCTCCGTGAGTTTAATGCAACTCTGATTATCACAGTAAATCACTGAAGGTCTCAACGGCTGACCAAATAAGCCAAACAACATCTTGCGAAGCCAGATGGCTTCACAACTAGCTAGACTGGCTGCCATATACTCTGCTTCCGCTGAAGTCAATGCTACTGACTGTTGCTTCCGGTTGAACCATGACACTACTGCTGAACCCACCCCAAAACAACACCCTGAAGTGCTCTTCCTATCAGAAGCACAACCTGCCCAATCAGAATCAGTGTATCCTACCAATCTCACTCCATCTCTCTGCCTGTAGTCCAGACCATAATCCACTGTCCCCTGCAAGTACCGCAAAATGTGTTTTGCAGCCATCCAGTGAACCTTCCTAGGCTCACACATAAACTGACTCATCGTGTTGGCTGCAAAACAGATATTTGGTCTAGTACCAAATACATTAAGGAACCAATCAGCTGCCTGTACAATGTGGGATCCACCAACTCGGAATCCGAAGCATGAAGCTTTTTCCAGTTGGTAATCATCGGTGTCGACATGGGTCTACAATCTTCCATGTGGAATCTGCTAAGGATGTCCACAATATACTTCCCCTGCCCCAGGAAGAAATGCCCCTCCTCCTGCCACACCTCCAAACCCAAAAAGTAATGCATCAAGCCAATGTCCTTCATCTCAAACTCCGTCGCAAGATCTCCCTTGCAGTGCTCTATGAGTCTCTCTGCACCTGTAATGACCAAGTCATCCACATACAGCACCAGAATGAGAGGCTCCTCACCTATCACAATAAAGTAAAGGTTCGGATCTGCCTCACTCTTTGTGAAACCCATCCCCTGCAAATAAGTGTCTATCCTGGATTACCAAGCTCTG
>APFE031629914.1:98705-152828 GCA_000404065.3 Pinus taeda | reverse complement strand
AGATGACAAAGATCTTAGAACTTTTTCAACCACAACAGCCTCTTTTATTTCTTCACCCAAATTTTTCATACAATTAACAATCTCATCTACATGAAGAAAATAATTAGCCACACTTTCATCATTATACATCTTGAGTTTTTCATACTGAATCCTGAGGGTTTGAAGTTTTGCTCATTTTATCTGATCATCTCCTTCATAGCTCAGAACAATCTCGTCCCATATCTCTTTTGTGGATTTAAACTGCATAACCTTGAAAAATTCCGATTGAGATAGGCATCCTAATAGATTATTGACCGCTTTTGCATTTGTTTCATACTTCTTCTTCTCAGCCGGATCTGTAGGAGTTGCTGATGGAAAAGTATACCCTGTATCTATGATATCCCAGACTTCTGTACCAAGAGATTGAAGATAGGTATTAACTCTTACCTTCCAATATACGAAGTTTGTCCCATCAAAAATTGGTGCCCTGATTGATGCTTCCCTCTCGTAGTTGCTCATGATGAAAGATCTTCCTTCAAGCGATCAAGCTTCTTCTAAAGGACCTGCTCTGATACCAATTGTTGGAAATAATACTGAGAGGGGGGGTTGAATCAGTATTATCAAGTCAAATATTCCTTTTTCAAAACAAATGATATACGCTACTTCATTTAGTTAAACCCGCGTATATACACAACTATGCAGAAGGAAAATCGTGTATAAAAAGCAAATTTTTTTTCTTACTTTATCTTTCTGATGATGATTGTTAATTTGTGTTGTAGAATCAAATAACCAATAACCATAGACAGTAAAGCAAAGTAGAAAGACAATCACACACAAGAACACAAGATATAAGGTGGAAACCCAATGTGGGTGAAAACCACCTGCTGCAAATTTGTCTTTAGCTTATTTTAAAAATTAGAAACTTTCTTTTACAATGTACTGGTGCAGTCCTTTACCAGTACGTAGGCTGCACCCTGCAGAGAGCTACAACCCTCTCTCATTCTCCAGCTTCTCCTGGAAGGTAGCTACAACCCCCTTTAGCTCTTGCACTAGACAAGATACTAGTACGTAGGTGCTGGTCTATAGAAGGCTACAACCTTCATTTTCTTCCAAGGACCATGTTTCATAAATTTTTAGACTAGATCCATGAACATCAATCAATCATCAAGAATTTCTCCAACAACCAAACTCCTTTTCACCAATTGGATCTGAATCAAGTAGATACTTCTCAGACAGATGTACCTAAAACATAGTACCAGAAACCACACACCAAAGTCTGAACCCAGAACACAATAGCAATAAATAGAAGCAGCTAGATCATAACTCAAAACATATACGCTATTTCAGAACCCTGAAACATGCATGCATACACTTCTGTATCTGGAACAACCTGCGTATACGATGTTTTCATTCACTGAACCAGCGTGTATATGTGCCTTCGCTTTAGTGAACCTGCGTACAGATCTATAAGGAATAAACCGTAGTTTCAGATATTCAAACACTATTTAACCCAGATTATCAGTGTTATAGATCAAGCAAGCACCACATATAATAGACCAGAATCATACAAAGATACTATCATTCAAGCTTAAAGATTATGACCCATCAATAGAACTTATCCTTCTCTTTGCGCTAAGGTTCCACCTTTATTCAGATCGAGATCTGCACCATAACCCAACTACCAGTGTTCCAGATCTACCACTTTATCAAATATTCAATAATAATTAAGATGATCATTTGCCACAAGATCTCCTTCCTCTTTTATAGTCTTAGGCCTTCCACAATACCATGGTCCAAAACCATAACATTTCCATACCATGAACCGAAAACTAGGTATCAACACATCTGACGAGACGCCATGGTCCAAAACCATAGGTTTAAATCCCAAGGACTAACTACCATGGACCAAGAGTAAGATTCCCAACATACACACGCTTTTGTAACGTATAACCTGCGTGTATATGCGTCTTCATCTAGGAGAACCTGCGTATATGTCTTTTTCTTCTTTTTGAGTGCCTGAACTGAGATCTTTCACCAAGGTGAGTTGCCATCAAGGAAAACACCAGAGCCATAGCATCAAACCTATGCCATAATGCCAACATCCCATGGTCTGTGGACCATGGGTGGATATTCTAAAGCTAACACAACTTACATAAAAGAAAGTTAGAAAACCTTTATGGCACTTTACATCTATGGACTCTGTGACCACAAATTGCAAATAATTTACACTTTACATACAAAAAATAGGGCTTTATGTGCTAAAAATTGGGCTTTTAACCCCAAAATTGACCTTAAGGGACTGTGTCCCAACACTAAGTGTTGGGAAAGTATTGTAGAGAGTTAATCAATATTGTAGGGAGATTTAGGTTTCAATAATATTCTTTGTAATAGATCATATTCCTCAGCTGATAATTCAATTAAGTGAGGTTTTTCCTAGTTGGTTCCCCCAAATAAAATTCTATATGTGATTGTGTTTCTATTCATTATTTTCTTTCCGCATAATTTTGGTAGAGAAAACTTGTATCTTTTACAAAATAGTTTTCTCTCATTAGCAGTTGCAAGGTTTCAAGGATTTTCTACAAAATTTGATGAATATGTAATCTAATATTATTTTATTATTTCTACTATTAATTTATAATATTCGTTAGGAGGCCCATTTAGACCTTAAAATTTCTATAATATATGTGTTCAAGGGAAGTCTTAGCCTTTGTCGACCATCTGGAATTTCCTATTGACCTTTTTGAGTCGACCATCCCTATGTGAGTTGTACTTCCTAGCTTCATGAATTCTTCCATCCATTCATATGATCTCTTTTTATGTTCTATGTCAGTTGATGGGGGATACATCAATGCTCTCCTTTGATGGATCTTCTCCTATCAACTTTATCCCACTATACAAGAGCTTGATCTAGGAACTAGTAGTACCTTGGAGCTTGCATGCCTTAGTGGTAGGTTTCCTCGTGATCAATAGTGGGTTTATATCATTGACTCGTGATTGGTCAAGTCTATGAGTATTCAACATCAACTCATCTATTCACATTTAGTGGATTGTACTAGGTACCATGGGGTCCAATTTCATCATCGATGTGTCCCCTCATGTTTGTTAATAATAAGCTTCATTGATCGATAATCAGGTGGCTTCTACCCACAAGGGCTTCATTGGGGGGGAAATTACATACCATGTTGGTTCATATTGGGGGAATATATATTGAGGTAAAAATGATATAATATATTGAGCATATATTAGGGGGTAAAGGGATTTTATATTGGTAAGTGTAGAAAAATGGAGCTCAAATTTAATGAAAAAATATAAAGGCGTATAAAAAAATGTTAATCAATAAATGGATACCTACAATATCTAGTGAAAGTAGGGCTATTTTAATTGGGCGAGTGTATTGGATTCGTATTGGTAGGGGGTTAAATAATGTAATGTTTAGAGTTATTTTCCGCTATGTAGTCAAATTAGTGGTATTTTTAGTATGTCGTGAACGCACGTGATATGTCAGAGGTTCATTGAGTGAAACCCATGTGTTTATACCATGCTTGACATTAGGATATCTATTTGCATGATGTAGATTCATACCATCAAGGTTGTGTTGAAGAGCATGAGTTAGGGACATCTCACTCTTATATGGAACCCTTCCTAGGATGTGTTGGGATTATGTATCATTTATGTACTTTGAGGACCACTTTGGGATAGATCTTATCTGTCATTTGTCCATATTCCTATTAATGTATATTGTGACATAGATCCACACTGTATTTTCTAGTGGCTATGGTATTTTATGAAGAGTCACGTGGATCCACTATGTAATTTCCATGGCCATGACTTAGCATTTCATGTCATAGATCCGTAATGTGTGTTTGGAGACCATGTTCAATATCTCGTTTTATTGAGCATGGGTATGCCAAACTTGGGGATGCTATAAACAGAGTTGAAACTCCATCACTTAATTTCTTCTGATATAATTTCACAATCTTGGTTTCTTCCTCCCATTTTGAGCTTCGATTTTTGTTGTAATGAATTTTTTATATCGTTTTCTCTTTTGAATGCATACATAATTTAGGGTGCATCTATTATAACCCTATTTTCCTCTTCACCATACCTAAGACACTCCAACAATATACAAAGATACCAGGATTCTATTTTTTATCTTCATCTTATCATGTACAAGTGTTGAATGTATTTGTTTTTGTAGGAAAGGATTGGTTTGGCTCTTTGATCTTATTCATGATCACACTGTCACACTTAGGTAGATCATACTTTGATATATTGGGACAAAAGTGTCATGATAGGTCAAGAAAAATTTTCCTTTAATAGTAGGGGTAACCACAAATAGCTCAGCTTAGGACATAAAGTAGGCCATCAAGGAAATGAGTGAAAAAAATCAAAAAAGGGAAGAAAAATCAGTCTCTAAAGGCTGAGAAATACTTGTGGTAGGGGACTATAATGAGCCTAAAAAATGGTTAAATTATAAGGCCCATCATTCCCCTCATAAGCACATAAAGGTATGTTTGAACCCACACTTTTCACTTAATGATATATTTTTCTAGATTACTGGGTTCTTAGAAGAATTCAATGTGGTTTTCAACTTTTATGTAATTTAACATGTGTAGGATTTGAAGAAATAGAAAATTATGAGATATATATCATTGGATATATTTTTGGGAATTTTTCCTTTTAGCAAGAATACCTAAGGTTAGTGGAATAAAGTCATTTAATTCCTTCTCATGGTGCTATGAGATGTACTGGGAACAAGATCCCTCTTTGTAGGAATTTTTTTTATAGAAATGCATCCCTCCTCTTAAGTAGGATTCTCCCCATTTTATGTATAAATAAGAGGCACAAGTTAGAAGAGTAGGAGATAAAAGGAAAAAGGAGAAGTGTAAAAATATATTAGGATTTTTGTATTATAAAGCAAGTTTTGCAGTCTTGTAATGTATGAACAATATTTTAGTTAATTGAAGTAGCCTTTTATTTCAGCTCTTAGCTTGGTTTTCTCATAAAGACATTGAGCATCCTTGGGTTGGGCCCATTCTAGGAGCTTCAAATCCCTCATGTACTTTTGTTAGTGTTATGATTTACATTTGTTCATTTTCTAGCATTTATAAATGTTACATTTTAATGGTTCTTATGCATGGTTAAGTAGAAGGTTCTTCAGACGCTTCTTTATTATAGGTTATCTATGCATTTGTTATAAATATATAACTTAATAATCTAATTTCAATTCTTCCATCATTTCATTTACCTTGTTGTTATACATTATGTTGTTCATTGTTTTGTTTTGTAACCAGTTTTAGAGTTATCGGAAATACATAGAGATTGATTTCATAAGGATAAGATTGAATCTAGTTTCCTATAGCTTTGATCAGTTCAATTCTATCATTTATGAACATTTCCATAATATTTCCTTATCTTAAGTTCACATTCTATCTTATTTACATGCTTTTTGGACTGTCTCTTATAGAAAAACAAGGACTCCTATAGCAACATGTACCAACACTATTTTCTCACTCAGTTTCTTAATAAACACTTGTTTTGACCTCTTTGATCTATTACAACACCTCTAGGAAATTGATAACGAAACTTATAACTATGGAAACATCATAGATTCATTTGTCATTTATTTTCTAAATATTTTTTTCTACAAATTAGGGTTTTGATTCTCAATCCTTTATTTCAGCAAGTGTGATTTTTCATTTTAGGTAGCATATATGTGTGTGCCATTTCCTTTTCTACAAATCTAGTTTTCCTATAGCATAGCTTAGTTTCCTTGGTCTCTATGCATCTAACCTTCATGCCGATACTTCACATCAACATAGAAATCATCAAGAGAAGAACATAGTGTCTGTTGCACATATAGTTTTGACCCCTCTTATGTTTGTATGAACCGTGGGTTCATATTTAAAGCTAGGATCCTTTATATTTTCAACATTTTTGTTCCAATACTAAGGGCCATCAATTACAAATACACAATACAGGTCCTATTAAAAGATGTTGAAAAAGTATTTTATGTATGTTGAAATTGATGACTACTTTTCCCTCGAGGTTTCCTATGAAAGAGGGCTAATAGTTATAATGGGCATACTCACCATAGAATTTTCAAGAATAGTTAGTATGTAGGCAACTATTCTTGCCTTTCTTATGTGGGTTTTTTTTTTCCCTAATTCAGATTTTGGTTCTGGTTAGGGGTGATTCCCCTAGTCAATGTATGTTGTTGCTATGGGTTATCAAATTTCCTTTGCTTTCCTTTTATATTATTCTTTCCTTTCTTATTAGTTGTACTAAAGTGTTGGAATTATTGATATTCTCAAATGCTTATTATTCTTGATAGAAAGAATGTTTTAAGAAGTCAACTCCTACATGTTTTTGAGATGCAATATTATTTTATTGTTGACATGAGAAAGGGAAATACAAATTTTCTTGAGGAGGATTTCTATAGGAAGGTTTGGGTGTCTATACTCCATTAGATGTATGCATAGGGTATTGTGCCCCCACATGATGTGGATATGATCCTATTGATAATACCATATTGTGGGCTTTGATAGTACTAATGATGTACCACTTTCTTAGGGGAATGATGGAGGTCCATGTGAATTCCTTTGTTAGGGGATTTGATTCCTATGTTGAAAAAGGGTGTTGTTACAAATTAATACATTAGCATCATTTGATGCCCTTGGTTTTTATTTTTTGAAAGGTTGATTCCATGGAGTGTTAGGGATTATTGTGTAAAGGTACCCTCACTATGCGTAAATAGGTTCAAATTGTTGGACCTCATTTATGGATTCTTCCACATCTTCTAGCATAGTTATGGCAATGCCTTTTTCAATAATAGGAAAAAGAAGTTTGAGAAGGGTGTCTAAAAGAAGTATGATAAAAATATATATCTTGCAGATACTAAAACATTTATGGAACTTTTGGATATGGTCCACTATGTGGGTGGAGGATAGTTGTCAAAATTTAGACAATAATTCTAAACTAGTCTCATGATGAACAGAGATCTAAAAAATTGTGAGAAATGACTTGGTAGGGATTCAAACATAGTGTGTGCTCCTATTTTCTCACTAACATACCATTTAGATAAAGGACCAGTGAGGGTGCATTGGAAAATCCTCAACCAAATTGAGTTGCTAGTGATGCTATTAGAAGAAGACCATAGATGAAAATTCATCATGTGGTTTGTAGGGTCTTCTCTCATTTTTCCTTCAATTTTTCATATGTGAGAGGGAAATTTGGTGGGAATGGCTATCCATTTATCATTATTGGTTATCAGATAATTTGTAATTTTTGAAAGATCAAGAAGATCCATTGGAGCTACAAATGGTAGTTGACATGTAGGGGCAACCATACTGACATGACCATTATGTGATGAAGGGTTACTTTGAAAGGAAGAGGTTTGTAAGAGGGTAGATCCAATAATAGAAGAACCTAACAAATCAGGATCAAGAGGTTATTTCTAAGGGGAATTTCAAGTAGGTGATGTTGCAAGACCTAGCACTCTTACCAAACATGGGAGGATTTGAAGGAATCTAGAGCAATGGGGTGTAATATGGCTCCCTACGATACCAAAATTAGTGTGTGAATTATGAGGATGATTTGAAAAAACCGAAGTATCAATACATAAAACAAAGTAAAAAACCAAAGTTTAATTTCCTTTAAATGGTGTTTTAATGTTTGAAACAAACAAATTTTTGGCATGAGGTTTTTAAGTGTGATAATCCTAGAAGTTGTAACCTCCTTCCACTCAAAAATCATTGGGCCTTCCAAAAGTTTTACAATAGTGATGTCTCAAGCCACTAGAATAAAATAATCAAAGTTAAGAAAAGAGGGTTATAATGGAGGGTACTATGTTCATAGTTGAAGAAAATGGTGACACATAGAGTAGCCATTCGAAATTTCATCTAGGTGCAATTTCTCCAGTGCCTTCCACCTTTGGTAACATTCCAAAATATTTTGCCACTAAACTACCTATCTCTAGTGAGGGTGAGAGAATCTTAGCTTCTAGGTATCAATTGTGGATCCAAAGCCCCTACCAAGTTAAGAGACTAAATGAGTTTAACACCCGTGAGTTGGACCCCAAATTGTAATTCATATGTACATGTGATATTTAGGCTAGTAAGCTAAAATTCTATTAAGGCTTACATGACTTTGTATGTATAGAATGTTAGGCCAATGGATGAAGGAATTGATATGTTCTAAGGTTGGTGTGTTTTTTATGGTGTCGTATGCTGCCAACATATAAGGGGTATTCTTAATTTGAAATCCCAATTAGACCTCACACAATTTGGTTTAGGAGCATCATATAGATATAAGGTTCAACCACCATTGCTAGTGATTTTAAAGGAATGATTTGGTTGTAAAAACATACACAAAAGATAATGCACATAACTTTGGGGTAGAAAGTATGTAATATTTGTGTTGCATCAGGTGTAAGGTGTAGAAGGAGCTTCCACGTGAGAGAAATGAGGAGACTCATTGATTAACCTACAAATTATTTCACAAGATAACAATGATCATATAAACACATAACAACACCCATTCAATAAGATTAATATCTAAAGCAACGAAATATTTCATTACATTAGTATGTGTAACACAACATATACCGCAAACATCTAAAGAATAGTTTTACAACATTTACTGTATATGCATGAAAGAGTATTGGATCTAGGAGTAATCAATGTAAGATCCAAGTACATTGTTACATTGATGAAACACTAGATACTCGAACAGTGGAACATGAAGCTACAACTGGATTCTCCAAAATAATGATATTCTGCCTTATGCACAACTAGAGAAGCCAAGGCCAAGTCTCTAAAATTCCAAGCTCTTTTCTTGAGTTATTAGGGACTATTTATAACAAATGCTAATGAGCTTTGAGATTACTTATGACTCTTTGACTTCCATAACCTATGGATTTATATGTGAATCTTGACATTAGAGATGTTCTCATGGAATTCTTTTACATTTGGACTTATTATTAATAAAATAAAAATTACATCAAAATGGTGGCTACCTAAGATAAAAATATAATAAGACAACATTTCTCATGTAAGAGAAAAAGACAAATCAGTAGCCTGATAATGGAGTTGATTTGTGATGTAGGAGTTCCATGCTTTGAACTCTGTCACGATAAATTTAACTGTAATTGGAAGATTTGAAATATATCACATCTTCACCCCTAATTCATCTGATAAATTGGATTTGGATCTTGATTGTATGCTACTCCACAAATATGATAATTTCATGTGAACTTTAGTTAGCCTAATTGCATGTCATAGAGTAGTGTTTTTTGTGATCTCCAAGCCTTCTTGATCTGTTTCTTTCTTGATTTTCTCAATAAACACTTTTATGTCCTACATGGTGACATCCTTGCCTCTTATTACTCCAACTAAACTCACAAAAGGCAGTTTATGTTTCCGTGCTAGGGAGTCTAAACGAATTTGCAGTCGAACATAAGAAACCATGGTGTTGGTCATTTTTTCAATAGGGTGGGTGTAGTTCTAAGTATGAAGTATTAACTCTACTTTTTCCACCTCAGTATCCAATCTTCCTTTCTTGAAAAACTTCCCAGGAACATTAGGACATTTGAAACCCCAATCCTGCATCAATTCTGCATCTCTACTTGTAGCCTTTAGAACCTTCAGGATCTCTTGAGGTTTCTTTTGAATTTGGACTAGGGGTGCCACCACCTCATGTAAGTGAATCAACTCATTTTATAATTTCTTCATGATGTATTCCATTGGTTTCAATTTTTTAATTATGACTAACCATACCTCTATTGTGTTGATATTGGTAGAATACAACAATTGATTCTCTATGATATGCCGATAAACCTATTGTTTTGTCGTAGATATATATTTTTGTAATCGTTCCTTTTCACTCATAAGATACTATGTATTATCTTGTGTTGTTGTTGTTGTAAAAGAAACATTTTCCTCCATGATTGCTTGAGGATTTATCATAGTATTATATGCTATCACCTTTTACATGGTTATGGAGACGATATGGATAGGATCATTTGGAAAGTAGCATCTCCTTTCTTGTACAATCACCTTCTTCAGCTGGTCAAAGGTAAAATTGGATACATCCATGACCCTATCATAAGGTGGAGGAACAATTTTAATTTGTTGAATGGGATATGACCACCAGTGGGAGGAGGTTTTGACTAGGTGTTGTGTTCATCTGCAATTGTTTCAAGTGCATCCTACTCCTCTAACTCTTCTCTTCCATTTTAAAAGCCAACTATTATTCCACTTGTTTCTTCCTCATTTCTTCTTCCTATAACCACTTCTTTCATTCCTCTTCTTCTGCTCTTATCCTTTCTTCCTTCACCTTTTATTTAGCAAGCCATATTTCTTCTTCTTTTATTCTTCTTCTTTTGTAATCACTCCTCCTCTATTTTATGTTCTTATTCTAGCTCCTTTTCTACTTCCAATATTCTCTTTTCCTCCTCCCTCTATTTCATTTACCGCTCTACCTCAATTTCACCTTTGTATATCAGATCATATACAAAATTTTTACTATTCTCTGCCACAAGATGACATTTTAGCCTCTTTCTAGGTACTATATTGTCCACTTGAGTAGGTGCTTCCTGTCGAACATCCTCCATCTGTACGCCAGGTACCTGTGGAACCTGGGATAGACCTACCTCATCTCCTGGTTGATTCTTCCTCAGTGCATTCTACCAATTCTTGATATTTTCATCCTCTAGAATAGTCATTGGTACATACAGAGTGGTATATTGTATCTTTGTAGAATTTTTCCAGCAAACATTCCTAGAGTCATACCTATGAAAAACCATTATTGCAAAGTGAAGACACATGAGTTGTTCAATTTTAGTATCAACTCCCTTAAGGCTCTTAAGCTCATAAAGTCAAATTCGTTAAGGAAAATGGGCCCAAGGGGACTTATTCTTCCTATGGAGATATGCAGACAAGCCATTTTTTTAACTAATAGGCTACCTCATGTAAGACAACCTTATTGGTCACATACCTTGTCATAAGATGAGGGGTTGTCTGACACCCAAAACATCTAATCGATGTGCCCTGTGGTGAGGCAAACCAGTCTGCAATATCATAAAATGCCTACTTCACATGATTTGTCATGCAAGGGGATTCTATCTTTGATATTGTCTTGAAGACAACTGCAATGAAATGATAAACTAGATATATATATACTCCTTGAAAATTGGCTTTTGATAATAGTTTTCAATGAAAGTAGATAGGTAACTTCTTCTGAGAGGTCCAATTCCATTTCATCCCTATAAACTCATAATGGGTGTAGATCCCATCCAAGAGATAAGAAGACATGTAGAAATCAGGTGCATGTTTGGCTTGTAATGTTGCCTTGGCCTACAGTATGTAAAGTTATAGTTCATGGGAGAGGATACCTGCCCAGTTAAAAGCTTCACCTCCTAAGAAAACTAGGTTCAACAATTAAATCCATCTATCCTCAAATTATTTTAAATTCTTTTGTCCATGTAGTCTGCATTATCTTGCTATAATATACTCAAACGTTTCTCAAATATTTAGTATGGTAATCCACTTGGTCTCTAGTGGAATTTGGCATTCCCTTTGCACCAAGATTTGATAACTTCCTTGGTATTGATATTTTCCCAAGTTGCATAAAATTGTGTGTTTGTGTATTCCTTGGTAGTTATCATATTGTAATAAGAATGTATTTGATGTGAATGTTAAGTGGCAATCTCATTCTCGCTTTTATTGCTAAGGACAAAAATATTGCTCTCCATGTGTAACAAGATCCATTTGATAGATTATGCATAAGGCATCACTGGGAATCTACATGAAACTCTATGTATTATGGACCTCTTGATATTTATATACACTTCCTTGTCTTCAAAATCTTCCAGCAATTTATTTTGCATGAAGGAATTTTTAATGCCCTTCCATGATACCTTCAAGGATGTACTAATGAAGGAATATGTGTCTAAAATAATAGGAATAGTTTGCTTAGTAATTTCCACTGCCTCCTCAGTACTAGCTTCTAAAGTTTCCTTCGAAATAGACTGTCAAGTGGTAGGAGGCATTGTATCAATAGACGATGAGAGAAAAATGTGCTTTGTATCTATAATAGTTGCAAGTGGAAAACCATTGGTGGTGAAAAACAAATTAGTTTAAAGAAATCCTTTAGCTATCTGTAATAGCCCTGGCAAAAATTCCATGTAAAAATATATCTAAGGCCATGATGATGGGACATGTATTCCAAGATGAATGGTGGGAGAGAAATCCTAGTGGGTATTGATTCATTTTATTATGGCTAAGGGAATTGGAAAAGGCAATGACTAAGGCTTTGGACATGCTTGAGGAATTAATTGACATTTTATTTATGAAAATAAACAAATTAGGAGAAAATGAAGGTGAAAGGTCATAGGGTGCATGTGAGGAGGAAAATGAAGGAAAATAACAGAAAATGGAGAAAATATAAGCCTCATTAATGAAAAGGCTTATGACGATCAGTGGGCAAGACTTGTTCAATTGAGTTTGGATCTCTCTCATTATTCTCTATCTCTCTCTCTTGTACTCTTTGACACTTAGAGTTTTCTTGAATCACTTCAGAATTGGAGCAAGAAAAGGAAGGCTCAAGCAGCAAGAATAGGCATCATTGCAGGTATCGACTTGCATGTGTATTTTCATTGCTATATTTGGCATGCATGGGATTTCATATGGTTCTCTTCTATCATGGCATCAGTTTTTCTAGGTTTGATAGTATTTTTAGCCTAACCTTTACATTTCCTGATAGCATTAATGAGATAGGTTCTCTCACTCGTTTTATATGGGATGGCCAGATTGGATTCAAAGCTAGGGTGGATCTCTGAATTGGAAAATACATGTTCTAGTGGTCCCTGAACCAGACTATGAATCACGAAGCCACTGGCCTAGTAACCCCTGGATCAAAATATGGTTTGCGGTAAAGCCAAATTGTGTGCCTCGGTGGGCCTAGGAATTCTAGGTGGTGAATGGCGGGATATACAGTAAAGTCAAGAAGTGGATTTTATCTTTGTTGAGCCTAGTGGTCCTGGGATGGGATGCACCTTAAATCTTGGATAGTATGTCTTGATGTAGGGCCTAGTGATCCTTTGATTAGATTGTGGATTCTGGTAAAGCCTAAAAGACTAGAAGGAACTCAAATTCCTCATGGTGTAGGCAGAGAACTCCCGTGGCATCCAGGTTGATTAGTGTTTTTGGTGTTTTCTATGAGTCCCACATTCATGCTTAGAATATGGAAGGGGGTGGTTGTCTAAAGAGAGACATCTTGGCCAATCTATGATTGGATGGAATGTGGTAGTCCCATCTCGAGTTGGTTCATTGCATTCATTAATGAGAAATTCATTCCCTTGATTTTCATGTGTAAATGTACTAATGAATATGTGGATTATGATGGTTGATATGTTTATCATATTTTTGTTCCTATTATGTTGGTTATATGTATATTTTTTTATAGGAGCTATGTATGGCTCTCAGCATGTTTGTACTTGTATATGAATGGATAATATGTTTATGACCTAACAGATGATAATGCAACAAATTACATGAGAGAAAAATGGTTCGTAGTGATTCTCATATAATTATGAGATCCCTACACTTAATTTTGTTGTTTACATATGTAGGTTACATGTTGATGGCTAGTAAGGGTTTGGTTATGGTCTTTGTCATCTTATTTCTTTTGCATCATTGTTTCCCTTTTTTTGTACTGATTCTAAGCTATCATTCCATTCTGGGAAGTGACCTAGAATCTAGGCCTGAAAAAGTGGCTTAAATCTTGGGGTCGTTGGCACAAAACTAACAATTTTCATCTCTAGTCGCTAGCAGGAAATCTTGTGAGAGTGACTTTGCATTGATGGTCACTCCCTTTCCCATAGCATGAGAGTGACTATGGCCTCAGAGATACAAAACAATAGTGGGACCCAAGGACAGGTTATTTGGGGATTTTGAAGTTGATATTGGATGATTGTGTGTGATGTTTTCATTGATTCCACTTCCTTAAGGTCACATAGGAGGTCGAATCTAATCATAGTATCCTCTCATCTCATGTTTACACCAGTTGGCATGGTTACATGGGTATATGTGGGAGGAGGGTGTTACATTATCACATGCAAACTATTCAAGAGATAGTGATTAAGGACAACACTAGGCAAGCTAGAAGCACAAGCCTATCATCAGTGAGACATGGTGGCTTGACTAGCCACTTGCAGTGTGCACCACACTAAGGAAAAGAAGAGGGAACATGTCAACACAATAATGAGAAACAAAGGCCTAACAAAGACTTAATATTTCATCATGCACTCTTGTGAGAGGGAGATACAATTTTTGGGCACAAGGCGCAAGCATGATGAACAAGGAGTGACACATTATTGCTTGGGAGTGTGTAGTGCACCAAGGAGGGATAGTGAGGGTGTAGGGAATAGTTACAGTATACAAGGATGCTTTATTTTTCCTTGAAAGTATTTTTTTTTGCTATTGGGAGATATCCTTTCTATTGGGATCAGTTTTTTATGATAGAGGATGTCTATTTTATGAAAGTCCACTATAGACAAAAGTACGCCCAAAATTTTTAAGTGAAGGTCAGTATTATGTCAAGAACACATAAATATTGAAAGAAAAGGGATACAAGTGTTTACAGGTTTTGTTGCAATCATGACTGAGAGATGAAAGGTCATGAAATGCAAGGAATGACTATAAATTCCACTTGTGATAATGAGACGACACTTGTAGGAGAAATTATAGATGAAAATGACACTTTGTATGTGAAAATGAATTGAAACACCACTTAGAAAAAAAGTGCCACTAAAAATGACAAACAAAAACCAATGAAACACATTGCAATGCTTACCAAGAATCCACGCACTTGAAATGACGATTGAAGCGAAACTCCTTATGATGAGAAAATGTGCTCAACCTAGAGTGAAAAGTGTTTTTGAGAATGAATGATGAAATTGGAAACTTATAAAATAATTCACATGTAAACCAAGTTAATGCATGACCCCCACTTTTCGATTGACAAGTGAGTTAGTTACATTAAGTGGAGAACTCCCCTATTTTCTAGGAATGTGCTTAGCATGCAAATAAGGAAGGGTGCATGCATGAGAGATAAGAGGGTACACCTTATATTGATAATTAGTGCACTGGAGTTCAAGATGAGGAGGTAACAATCACTGTTCATAAGGAGTGTGCTCTCCTTGTGGACAAGAAGTGCACTCCACTAAGAGATAGAAGTGTGCTAAAGATTAAGAGGGCACAGTTTCCTTTGATAGTGTTTGTGTGACTACAAACTTTAGAAAAAATTCTTTTTCGAGGATAAAAAATTGTTCTTTCTTGCTTTTGTGTGATATGCATGTCAAGTGAACAAATTTTATTACTATGTCAAAGAAAATTTAGTGTTTTCCCTATCTTTAGAAATATGACACAATCGCTTTCAAACATAAGAAGATGTCACTTAGAAAAATTTGACATATGAGGAAAAGTGACACTTAGAAATGTCTCAAGGATGGTTGACACTTAGGAAAACATGAACAAATAAAAATATTTCACAAGATAGATTGAAAGGACGGTTCATATAAACTCCAAAATTCATTAAGGAAAAAATTTTGAAGGGTAGTTGTCCCAACGACCACACTTGGTGACACACTAGAAGAACTCCAATTTATCTAATTAGGTATTACCTTTACAGATGCAGTCTCAGTCCTTTAGGAAGTATTAGTTCATTTGGTGGATTTTGTCAGCTTCCCCATTCATCCAAATTATAGATATATTTTCCTCTATTCCCTTACTTGGTCAAACATAGTACACAATGTATCGAATCACAAATGTTTGATCAAGGATAGAGTAATATAGTAATGGTGAGTTAAATATAATTAGAGTCTTAGTTTTCATCTCCATTACCAGTAGGCCTGATGAACACCCTTGTAGAGTCACTATAGCAACACAAGCATAACTTCACTTCCAATTAGCCTGTTCAGTACCCAGACAAAATTTCTTGTGTCACCTCTCTCTGTAGGAAGCCGTTCTCTTCATTCGCCCTTTATTTATTTTAATATGTCCACGCATGCTTAAGAAGTTATTATTTTGGGGTGGAAGAGGGATCCCATCCTATCGAGAGAAGGATAGTTTTTCCCTTAAGAGATAATTATATATACCTCTTATATTAATTTTCTCACTATTAATTTTCACATTTCCTTTCACTACTTGATCAGATTGACAAGAAGAACACAATTAAATTAACAAATAGAGTCTAGGAATGAAGATCCTAAATGGATGTGGGCATCATGGTTCTTTTTATGGTCTTCCAGTTGAATGGTTCGAATTTTCTGTCCAAACATCGTAGAATTTGAAAAATGTAAAGGCCTAAGCAAAGAAGTATAGCAGCAGGCTAGCTGAAGGTTGCATGTCACTACAATTTTCCTTTACCAAATTTTATCCACATCATATCTAAACCCATAATACAACTTCTATGCATAGTCTTCTCAAAAGAGAAACATGAACTTGAAAAATGAAACAAAGAAAACATGGAAAATGAAAAGGACAAGAAACAATATGGTGAAAGAAAAAAAAAATAATGTGGTGCAACTAACTAAATGCATCGTAACCTAAGCTAAAGGGTACAAGATCAGGACTAAGAAAAATGAAATTTCCAATGGAACCATAAAAGCTTCTCCTGACCATTATGTTGAAAGATATCATCAAGTGAAATAAATAAAACATAATGTGCAGTAAGAAAGGTAGAAAACTGGGACATCTGTACACAAACACAAAGATGTGAAGTGTAAGAAAAGTGGTGTAAGGTAAATGATTTCTCTATATTATGATTGAGAGACAGATGAATTCAAGAAACACCACAAAAACACATCTTTGACTCGTATCCATACAGATTTTGATTAAATGCATGAACATACTTGCTATGATCCATTGAACTCACCAGGTATGATTGTTCTAACTGATCTATAGTACGGTCATAAAAACTACCAGATTGAAAATATTACAAAGGCAAATTCACCATGGACATATATACAACATGTGCAAGATTAGTATTAAACTATGAATCACATACATATAGGAAATCATCAATGCGAGAGTGTGGGCCTGTCCTGCTGATGGATAGGGATCGAGGGGTGCCAAATCAGAATATTTGATCATCATTTAGCACACTCCATTTTCACATTTCAAATCAAATATTTAGATAGATAAGGGTATGTTAGTTGAAGCTTATGCATATAATTGTAGATTATATCTGGAGGGATAAGTAAGTCAACATGAAGATACTTAACATCCCTCATAATGAATCCTCATCCCATGAAAGAATTTTAAGAATGGACTTTTATGAGAAGACTTTGATCTAACCAAATTCACAACTTTCATCTAGGTAGCTAGGAATAGACATAACCATTACTGTAGACTAAATTTCCTCAACTTCCTAATAAGATTTAGAACTTTCAAAATATGAAAACTCAAACTTTAAACACATGGTCAATTCTATATCTGAAGAACTTCCATAATTTAATTTTAAAAAAGGGACCAAATAATAGTTTCCTGAATCAAAAGATTCATGGAATGGTTGCTTTCTTGATGGGGTGTGACCCAGGTTTAGCGTTATCTGCACCAACCAACAAAACCCTAACTGCTAGCCCTTTCAGCAACAACCTGCATAGTGGAGGTTGCAGTCTCACCTGAAGCAATATTGGGGGATGAAAGAACTAGGTTTCTACATACATAAGCTTATGTGATAGGTTCCTCCAGTCCTTATGGCTTAGATCTACTTTCGTGCACCTTTAACCCTTCCAAATGGACAACCACTGTAAATGCACTTAAACAACATGCAGATATTCGTGAAGGTCTTTAATTAACCTTAAAATGCATAAATATTACAAATATAATATTTTCACACAACAAATAAGAATTAATTCATGTAAATCATAACACAAAGCGAAGATACATAAACTTGCAGAAGTAAGAAGTAATACATAGATACATTGAAATTGGGCGAGAACTCTCTTTATTGAGTATAATCATTCAATTACAGAATTATTTTCCCTGTGCACTCAGCTATAGGGGCCTGTGCACTCAGCTTGTGAACTTACGAAGGTCCCCACAGACTTAGCTATAGGAGCCTTCCCCCTTTGCTTAAGTATAGGAAACAAACATTTCCTACCTCCACTTCTTGCCTAATACAATGATTCTTCTCAAAACGTTACTCCTCTAGACTCACTATGACTCATCTATATATAGTATTTCTCTTACAATACCATGGTCCAAGGACCGTGGGCAGGTCTCAAAAACCTCATATCACCTACCCAACTAAGGGACTAAAGCCCCTTTGACTCATACTAGCTTTAGACTCTGCTTCCACATTGCGCATAGACTTTACACTTTATACAAAAGGATATTAAATTTTACTCAAAATTTGACCCTAGTGACCCTATTCCAATATGCCCCCAACACAAATTGGGTGACTCACCCTCGAGTCACTCGACTGGTCCAGTAATCTTGTTCTATAGTTTGTAGAACTCCACCTTCAGCACCTATATATCACTAATACCTTGCACCACAACCTATTGTACTTCATCTACTAGCTTCCCTGTAGTAGGACCTTCCACGGTGAGGCCCATCATCCTTTGTGTCTGTTGGATGGTCTTCAATTTTTCCTAAACTAACAGAGTGAGTAAGCTTTCTTCCTCTATCCATGGTTATGTACTAGCCTTCAAGATGGCCTCCTTTCATTGGAGCTCCTCAATCTCTTTTTGCAACTATTTCCCTTCTCGCAACTGAGAGAAGTGCTGAATGGTGCCAAATTGAGCGCAGTTGATTTGAGTTCATCAAATTGTTGCTACTCCTTCCAGATATCTATACCAATTTTCTGTAGAGTTGGGTCCTCCTGCTAAGATGCCCATAGTTCCATTACCTACTCAGAGAGATATGTGTAGTCCTTGACTGCTACATCCAAAGTGGGCATTCCCTCTTTGATGGCTACTCCGCATTACTCTTGGACTTTTGGCAAAGTGGTTGGTTGTAACTTTAACTGTAATTCACTGATTTGCATCTGTAACTCAAATCAGACTCAGCTGATTTCCTCCTTTGATTCCCTGACTAGTACAACAAACTTCTAAATATTTGTTGTTGATGCTACGTCTTTGGGAATGTTAGGTTCTGGCAGTGCATTAGATTCCTGTGTAATGGCTACCTCCAAGTTCTAGTTGTGTGTAGCCAGTTCTTCCTTTTCTTTCAGTGCCTATAACTTTTCTATGAATATATATTCATTGTTTGTCTTTACTCCATTGATTACTAATAATGCGCATTTCTCCCTAGCCCTGAGCTCATCAGATACTGCTTGACGTAATTCATGGAGGATTTGGATATGCAGTGGCACGAGGTTGACACCCACATCCTTTATTTGTGCGAGCTAGGTGTTTGCTTCATTCGTCTGTGCACGCAAGGATCCTTTTTGTAATGCTATGACTCTGAGATCCAGAGTCTGATCTGTTCCCAACACAACCACTCTCACTTGGTGGAAATTCACTTGAATCCCACTCACCTGGCCAACACTTGCTTGGAGCTGTCTCATCAGAATCTGCAAGTCGAGCAAATTCTTCTACTCATTCCCTAGTTCCTATAGTTACTATTGTTCAAATCGTGTCCATAGTTTCATCATAGTGTCACTGACCTTGTCTTGAATTTCATCTAGGTCCCCCTCCATGAGGACCATTGGATGAACATGTGAGTTCTTGTCGGATTTCTACTTCTTTCGAGGTCCCAAAGTTGTATCCTTGGTATGCTTATGTAGTTTAAAGGGAGTGCTCTGCTCCTTGCTGCCACCTCCTTCAACATTATAATCCCCTTTTTCCTCAATGTTCTTAGAAGTAGACTCCTCAACATCAATAGTGGTCTCCTTAACCACTCGGTCTTTCTTAGTAGCTACCTTAGTAGCAGCTGCTTTGGTAGCAACTTCCTTCTTCTGTTGCATATCTTTCTTTTGAGATGCAGCTTACTCAACCTCCTTCTACTTTTACACTATTGTAGCCTACATGAAGAAACTTTCCCCTACCTTGCTTGTACCTGCACAAAAATCTGATGGTTGTAGCCACTCTCCTGGCTGTTTCCCCACAATCTCCTATGCATCCACCTCACTCACCAGGGATGAAAACTTGTACCATGTTTTCTTTGAATCCTTCCTCACACGAATAGACACATTGTGAAAATTTGCCTTGAAATCTGCATAAGCCTCCAGTTTCTCAAATAGAGTTAGTGACAGCCTCGACCTATGGCTGATCACCATGCGGACATCCATCTCGACCAATACCTAGAACATCTTCATCTCCATGACACTCGCAGGGTCCTTTGTTGCCCATAATGAAGCAAACTTCATAGCTTCTGGTAAGTCAACATCTTGTGGAGGGAATTGGCAGTCTTCTCGAAGCCTCCACACAACTAGGGAAATCAACAATAGTAGTCAGGCATAATGAAATGCCTTAACCTCATCATGCACTTCATGAAAATTGAGAAAACATTATTTACAAAGGTATTGTGCCCAATTGTAGTGCACTCCCTTAGCACATTGGGCTGCAAGTGAAATTACTGGCACCGGAACCTCATTTGCACAAAACTTCCTCATGACCCTACAAGACAAGATCTGCGTGGAAAAATGCATTGCCTTTTCTATCATAAAGTGGATGGAATAGCCATGTGAATTCCTTACTAAGTCGAACTCGCTCTTCATTTTTTCCGTGAGTTGCTTTTCCTTAGTCTTTCCTCCAAAATCCTCGGTTGGATCCACCCCTTGGTATGGCAACCTTATGATGCGGTGGATTATCATATCCATAATGGGATGGGTTCTCCCCAATAGACACCTGTCGTGTACTGAGATAAGCAATTTCTGAATGTAGACTATATTGATATTCATCCTGCTAAAATGTGGCACCCATAGCATGTTCAACAACCCTACCTTCTCAACTGTTGCGACCCATTTCATTGGCTCCAGTCACGTCACTCTGGTATTCTCATAATAGATTTTTTCCAAATACTTTTTTGGTGCTAGCTAAGGGAATTTCTCATGATCTTCCAGATCCCGATATTTCATCTTTAGCATAGGAATGTGCCCTAAGAGCACACCTTCAAATACCACCTTCTCCAGTAGTAAGGGTGTAGAAATCATAAACTTAGTGGTATCTAGATCTTTTGGTACCTTCACTTTTGCTTTTCATGGAGGGCTATACTTTGGGAGCCTAGTTATAGGCTCACCCTCTTTAGTGTCCAACTCCTCAAGACCTCCACAAAGCTCTTCTTCATCTAGATCAATGGGTTCATGCGACTATTTTAACTTGTCCACTTTCCCCTTTTGGCGAACCTTAGTGGGGTTTTTCCTTGGTGACTATCTCACCGGAACTAGCTGTGGTTTCTTTTGCTTCTTCTTAGTAGTAGACAACTAGGCCTAGGCAACCTTGGTGTCATAGGTACAAAAGGTGTTTCTTATACTGGCTATGTGACTTCAGTGGTTGCAACTTCAAGGGTAGTGACTTTAGAACTGATAGCTTCTACAATGTTAGTGGATGTCATTCTCTCCAAGAAATTCTCATGGAATGCTTCAAGCACATTAGCTAACCCTAGATGTAAGAAAATATCTTCCCAATCGTATCAATTCATAGACTTAAGGCACAAAATCTCACAAGCTATTTTTAGAGAGAAAAGTCTTCTAATGCAGGGCAACATGATAGATTTATAGCTGATTCAAATTCAAATATGATCGTTCCCTCGAAATATCTACCATAAATGCATCTTTGACGGCAGATTGACAAAGATGTACACCATAAATGCAGCCTACCTTCTCCTCTTAGTGGAAATTTCACCATATAATCATCTAGAGTGCAGCCAATGGCTATTTTTTGACTCTATTGCATGGCACCAACCTCCATGATGCAGCCATCCTTATGTAGCTCCTCCTGGCACACTTCTTGCTTCCATCACGCAACCACCTTACTTCATTTTTCCACCTCTTGGGTAGTGTAGTATATAGTGTTGTACTTCCTTGTAGTTGCCTAGAGTACTAAGATATCTCACCATCATGTATTCATTGCACAGGGGCAGAGTCCTCTTTATACAACTTCAAGCAACTTGCATTAACTGTACCCGAAAATAATTCCCCATTCAGCTTCGCGAGTTGAATTGCACCATCAACTACAATTTCCTTGACTACATAGGTTCCCAGCCAATGCATTTGAAACTTCCCAGGGAACTTTATGAATTTTCTATTATAAAGTAGGACCAAACTGTTCACTAGGAAGGTGTGCAGCTTAATATGTCAATCATGTCAGGCCTTCTCACACTCTTTTTTCACCTGTTGGTGAAATCTTGGTAACAGTTGGTCTTCTTCAAGTTCCATCAACTATGTGAGGTTCTCCTCCATAGTCTCACAATTCTCCATATCAGTCAATGCTGCAATCTGTAAACTTGGCACAATATACTCCATGGGAATCACAACCTCTATCCCATAGACCAACGTGAATGGAATTTTTCCTATTAACTTTTTACACGTCATCCTATATACTCATAGGACCACTAGTATACATACATCCCAATCGTTCCTATATGCATTGTAGACCTTTATCAATGCGTTCTCTGGGATTTTATTGAATGCTTCCACCATACGGTTAGCTTAAGGATGATAGGGTGTACTCTTTTGATGATAAACCTGGAATTCTTCAAGCATCATGGCAACTATTTCATTTAAGAAATGTATACACCTATTGCTCATCAGTATCTTAGGACACCCAAACTGAGTCAATACATACTCAAACAGGAACTTTGTAGTTGTAGTAGCGCAATAGTCCTTGATTGGTTGTTCTTCAGCCCATCTTATTAAATACTCAGTCCTAGTATAATGTACCACACTCTTGTCTTCTTCCCTAGTGGCTATATCAGACCCACAAAATCAATCACCATTTTTCAAATACCTGTAACAAGATCTGTAGGTTTAAGGGTAGTTCATCCCTCCGCAATGGCTTCCTTGTTCACTGACAAGCATCACATGCCTTGCAATATGCCTTAGAATCCTTATGCACCACCAGCCACCAAAATCCTACACGTAGAATATTCTACATGGTTGTTGATCCTGCATAGTGTCCTCCTGCCACTCCTCCATGTTCTTTAATGAGGATTTTAGATCTGTCAAACTCCAGGACATATTGGCACATTATTTCTTCAGTACCCATTTTATACAAGTGCCCAGCTATTACAGAAAAATTAGTGTCACAGACCACCAATTCCTTTCTCTATTGTGTAGAATATCCTTCTGGGGCTATACCAGTGGTTAAGAAATGAATTATGTCTGCAATATGATCGTCTGCGACACGTACAACAAAGATTTTTGAATCTAACAATCCTTCTTCCAAACTAGTGGGTTCTTCACCTGTGTCAATTCTAGATAGATGATCTGGTCACACATTTAATTGAATGAGCTTCACAATAACCTCAAAATCATATTCTGGAAAGATAAATAATGACCTACAGATATTCCCACCTAACACAGGCTTGTTGATCGGTACATGAGAGCAGAGTGATTTGTATACATCTTGAATTGCACGCCCAACAGGAAATGTCGAAACTTGTGTACCACGTACACCATTGCAAACCCTTCATGCTCTGTAATTGAGTAGTTCTTCTCAACCTTTGATAAATTCTTGCTCATGAAGGCTATGGGATGATCAAGTTCACCTTCGGTTGGTTGGGTCAATACCGCACCTAACACAATCCAGGAGGCATCCACATGAACATGAAATCCTTTCTTCCATTCTGGAAACATAAAACTAGGCACAATCACCATCTTTCCCTTTAACACATCCAAACTATGCTAGAACTCCTCATCCCAGTAGAAATTCACATCCTTCTTCAGTAATTTCTCCATTGATGTAGTTATCTGTGCAAAAGCTTTGATAAACTTTCTATAGTAGTCGGTGTGGCCCAGCATTACACACAACTTCTTTACTTTCTTTGGCATTTATAAATTGACAATAATAGTTATGTTCGCATGGTCTACCATTAGTCCTTTTTTACACACCACATGGCCTAGAAAGATCCCGTAAGGCACACAAAAGATGCATTTCTTCAAATTCAGGGCAATCTAGTATTTGCGACAAGTAACCAACATAAGGTGCAGACTTGCTATGATATTCTAGTGTGATATTAATCTAATGGTATCCTGAAAACTCATCAATGAATGAATAGGCTTCCTTCCCTCCAACATTCTCCAAAAATTCATTTGTAAATGGCATTGGAAAGGGGTCATGAATGCATGCATCATTGAGCTTTTTTAGATATATGCATATCCTAACTTCATCTTGTTGTTTCTTTTCTTGAACAAACATAGGGCTTACCTAATCAGACTCTTCCACTGGTTCAATGATTTCGACCTCCAACATTTTTTCCAACTCTTTGTGGACCTTTTCCTTATACTTGAGATTTAGATGGTAAGGTCTCTATTTCATAGTCTTCACATTATGCTTTAAGGTGATCTTCATTACACCTAGATCCCCTACTATTACTTTCAAGTCCGAGAACTTGGTAGGAAACAAGTCCTGGCATTCACACAATAGTTCCAAAACATTATCAACTGTATCTTCATCCCAATAATCACCTATATTTGCAAACTTACACTACACATCAAATCTAATGTTTACTTTCTTGGTTTTTAGAGGTTCTATTATGTCAGGGTTCACTACTTTGGGTCCTTCAACCTCGCACTAGCCTTCGGTCCCTGGAATGTTGATATTCCATGGATCCTCTTCTTCTTTTGTAGTTACATTGTAGCATTCCAGTGTGTGGCGCATTTGTGTATTCCATTCTAACTGAACCCATTCTACTATCTCCTCTGCCATCCTGAAGATTGTGGCCTTAATCTCCTAGAGGGCTTCATAAATACACTTAAGCCCATCCTCAAAGCTAAAAGTTAATAAGAAAATTTCCCTCAGGATTTCCCATTCAATTGTCCCATGCCGTAGCTCCGTTTCCAAGTACCAGTTCATTGGAATAGTATCTAGGGTGTGACAAAATATATGTACCCATTCCGGTTAAGGCTCCTCTCCCCAAGCTTTAGTCTATTGCGCCAAATACTTGTGTTGATCATCTTTGCTTGAATATTTCTCTGTCATGTGGGTATTCACATACCCAAACCTTAGCTTCATCATTCGATTGTATTCTTTCTAATTAGCGAATCTTTTCTTATGCGTACCCCACCAATAGGCCAGCGTAGCGCGCAGTGCCAGCTCAAGTGCCTGGAATCAATGCTTTTCTGGCACCTCTATTTCAAACTTATCCAAAAATAAATTAATATCATTTGAGTCATCATAATTAGGAATATTTCTTACCTCTATGGAGACAAACCGAAGTAATTTTGTCATCATATTGGAATGTAGCATTGAAACTTCGTGCAACCTATTTTGCTAGTGCTCAAGTTCTCCATCTAAATATGAGGTACCAGAGCTATCTCTATCCCCACTTATTTCACCCATCTACAGTGGGGTTGATCCAATATTCATCGCATGTAGTGATCTTGTATATTTGATCCAAATCATCTTCCTCTTCATAGTCGCAAATTAGTTCAGTGTAGCGCACTCCTTCAAGGACATCTAGTGCTACAATAATGCAGGGTGCCTTCTTCTCAAAGGTCATCCTTCACCTCTTTAGTTTAATTATTGCATCCATGTTGAAGGCCCATTCAATTCCTAGTATTGAAAGGTAAGGGTTTCTTTCATCCACTATTTCAATGACTTCAAAGTTGGCCAACGTGCTCACTCCCTCAATATCGATTGTTACCCCGTACAGGCGTCCCATAGGAATGATCTTCCATTTATTGGCCATACGTAGTTGTATAGGATACTATTGTAGCATAGGCCTCCCCATATCTTCCCATGTTGTCTTGGGAAATAATTTTGCATCAGATCCCAAATCCAGGATGACTTGATCCATTTCATATTCTCAAATCTACGTGATTAGCCTCATTTCTAACCCTACCCTCTTCTTATGCTTACCCAATTTCCTTGTAGCGTGTTGTTCAGGAAGAGTCCTAATTTTACCCACATAGTTGTCATTTAGCTCCTAGAGCCCTTCCACTACCTTCCTATCCCGCAACAGCTTCATATAGGATTTCAGAAAAGGTCTCCAATAGTGAGGGATCCATGTCCTATGCTTCATTGTTTCCATCTGGTTTTTCCTGACTCCCCAATGTAGAAGCATCAGTAAAGTTTTTCTTGGCTTCCATGAAAGTTTCTTTGGCCCTGTCAAGATCAAATCCAACTTCTTTTTCGGTAGCCTTGTGGACCCAACCTTCGTTCTCTGACTACTTTCCTTTATCTTCTACTATGACAATACCACTTCATGTCATGGTACTAATGCTATGGTCCTTTTCACGAGGCTCCACCCTCATCATCTGTATATTTTGTGTGGTAGTTTGCATCTTTCTTTCCTGCATCTTGGTTATCAATAGCAGGAAATCTTCAATTACATGGTCGAACTGTCTGCAATATTGACAGGATGGATGTGTCAGGTTCTGACAGTCACATGCAAAATGATCAGCCTCTCCACATTTGTAGCATATAACTTTTCTGTGACCTCTTCCAGCCCCTCCTCTTCTTCCTCTTCCATGGCCCTAGAATCCCCTACGTCTTGATCCCGAGGCTAATTTTCTGCTTGCACTCAATATGTAGGCAGTGGAACCATCATCAATTTGTAGCTTCAACAATGTTTCTCATCATGCCTGACCTATTTACGAAAGGTACAAATCAATTTTTGCGGAGTCTATACAAACTTTTGCAAGAGGTGGCAATGGTCAATCACGTGCTTCCTAGCTATCTTGAAGATAACACACCATAAGGGTACTCCTGCGCTTGGTATTGCAATATTCTTAGGCCTCAAAGGAATAGGATATCCTCCAATTAGGTAATTCTAATAAACTGGATGGTGATCCTTATCATGTCCCTAATCTTTACATTTTTGATGCACCAAACTTCTACGCTCACCTCAAGTTGAGCTTCCTTTCCTATCTTCAAACTTCGAAACTCTATGTGCATGCTTGCCAATAGTGACTGAATCTGTTGTACTCCAAGTTTGGTATTCTGGATTGGTGAGGCTTCCAACCTCATTGTGATCTCCACATCTTTTGCTTGCGTTCCTATTTTCTGCTACGATAATGTCAATCTCAGATGAGGCAACAACGAAGCAATGTAGCAGTCTCTATGTTGATCATTCATGATCTTCATATTATTCTATCAGATCAGGTACTTTAACCTTTGATCAAAGTCCCATGAGGACTCATTTACCCTCTGTTGTATTTCCTTAAACTCAGGTACAGACTACACCTAAGACATGGGCTTTTTCAATTCATTGTTCAGAGCCTGTTGAGTCTCTGCCATTGTCGTGCTCGATTGATCCATACAGAACTTGATATACCAAGTGACTACCCTATCCACATAGCAACCGTGACAAAGCAAAATTGTATGGGATCCTCGCTTCCCACCCATTTACATATCGACATATTCGTTGTGTTCTCCATGTTGAATGGTTGATATGGAGGTGGAGGTGGGGGTGGAGGTGTACGTGTACGTGTATGTCGCGAAGGTGGAGGTGGAAGTGGAGTGGATGGGTGGGATATCACTAGGATAGCCTGGGTAACTATCTGTTGTACTCTTTGTGGTGTTCTCAGAATAGTTCCTTCGTTGTCACTATCAAGAGATCCTAACAATGGACTATATTCAGAGCATGATTCTTCGTTTCTTCTCAAGGCCTTTGCGCTTCACATAGTCCCAAACATCAATGTAATGGCATAACCCGCTTTTCACACAACAACATTTTAATCTAGGTTTTTAGAGAGTTTAAGTACTTACCTCTTGGTCCCTTGAAGAACCTACACTCTACTTCACTATAGCCTATGGTCGTATCGATCACAAATTTAGTGATGAATCCTCCTAAGATACTATCAACCTAGTGATCAACAACCCGCATGATGTTATTTTCTGAAGCTTCCAAGCACTTCACATGTTCTGGAGTCCACACAATAGGGTTTTCAAGCCTCCATGTACCCAGACTATTCAGTAGTCTAGACATCCACTCATGCAACTCGCAAGGAAATAAACAGAATAAGGCTTCAATCTCATCTGTGTATAGGTATCTATTCAACCACTATTCGTTGGATAACCATGGGTTTCTGTTCTCCTGAGCTAAAAATGTGTGCAACTTCCAATTGATCCACTTTTTGACTTCTTTCTTAGTATAGAACCACTTATTCGACATCACACATTCCTTAGATGTATATTGTTCTTGGAAATAGAACCATTTGTTGGCTTGATGGGGCATGACCCAGGTTTAGCATTATATGATTCTTCTTAAAAGGTTACTTCTCCAGATTCACTATGACTCATCTATATATAGGTTTTTTCTTACAGTATGATGGTTTGCAGAACATGGGCGGGTCTCAAAAACCTCCTATCACATACCCACCTAAGGGAATAAAGCCCCTTTGCCTCATACTAGCTTCACACTCCACTTCCACATTGCGCGGAGACTTTACACTTTATACAAAAAGATATTAACTTTTACTCGAAATTTGACCTGAGGGACCTTACCCCAACAATGGTTGATTTTTGTTGGACAGATTAACAAGGCTTTGATAGAAATCACTAATAACAAACATATCATTTTCTGGGAAACCTTCATCTCGTTGTGTTAGATTAAATGATTCACTACCAATATTTTGAAACAAGGTATGGCGATTTAGGGTAGGTACTTCTAAAATAAAATCCTTAATGATCATATATGTCTGCAATTGAAATCTATGCAAATCTAAATCCTCTTCTAAAGATAAAGATTCATCCATAAAACTTGATCAAGCATCATCATACAATTAATTAGGAACATGGTGATCAATATAATATTTATCCAAGGGTTCAATATGATCAAAGGGTTTAAGATTGAGAGGTTGATTAACAAAAATCTAAGATGAATGATTGGTAGGATAGGTAGAATCTTCATCTTAAGAAAGAGAAGAAAGAAAAAGTAATTACTCATCAATGGATTCATAAACATTAGCAATAGTTGTTGGATTAGATTCGTGGATTTAATTTTCATATTGCCCTTTTGAATAGGAACAACACAAGGTAGAGGAAAAGGAGGAAAACAAGGAATAAAAGGAGTTGAAGATTCCTCCCTTGAAGGTTGATATACCTCTTGGAAATGACCATAATACAGATTTGATTGAAAATAATTCCTTGAGATCTTAACCAAGAACCGAAACTTCTCATCCAAACATTCCCAATCCACATCTTTGTCAGGAAAATCATAACACATGTGGAGAAACTGATCAGTGAACTCTTCTAAAGATTCATTTTATTTCATCTTAATTTTACCAATTCTATCACAAAAATATGGATAATCGTACTTGTCAAAGAGACGTCAAAGCACATTAACCAGTTGTTTAAAGGAATGGATAGAAGTAGTTAGTAAAGAGTAACATATTTTCTTGGCACGACATTCCAATGTGAGGGTAAACAACTAAGCAATAATATATTCAAAATAAAATCTGCTTAAAAAGACATAGTTGAACAAATTCCACCACAAAATCAAGAATCGTTGTTGGACCCTTTCCATTAAACTTCAAATGTGACAAGTTATGTAAAAATTCCACAGGGATTGAAAGACACAAAATTTTTGACAAACACCTCTAGATTATGATTTAGAATGAAATTATCCATTAAGATAAGAGATTCAAATAGACTTTATAGGCTGAAATTGTCATCTAGACCCACTTCTAGCGCCAGGATGTTGATAATGTTGGATGTTGCTTGTTATCACCTAAATGATCACCCAACCATTTCTAACTAGGTGGATCCAAATACACCATGCATGATTAATTTTACCATAGTAAAATCACTCTCACCATAGGAAATAATTTCGTAAACTATTTTTATTAAATTATTTCTGTTTAAAATCAAAGAACCCCATGAGAACAATTAAATAATTCATTATTTGCTTAATTTTCTCTAATAATAATTATTAAATCATTATTTGATAATTATTGTTTAATACATTTGACTAAATCACTTATGAATAATTAAATAAATCATTATTTATTTATTATTCCTTAATTTTATTTTTGGAATATTTGTTAAATCACTATTTAATAATTATTTCAAATCCTGGCCTTTCTTAATCCTTCCAAAGTGATTAATAAATCTTTTTATTTGTTAATTATTTTAACCATTTTCTGAATAAAGATATTTGACTATTTTGAATATATTTTCCCTCTCCAAAAAATATAGTAAAGTATTCCTAATGGTTAAATCTTGATTTGGTTATTAATATTTTATTACTTTCCAATTTCTAATCTAGCCCAATACTTTGTTATAAATAAGTGAGGATTTAATTCATTCTTCACCATGATCACTATCATCGTCACCATTATTATCTCATGCCATTTGAGCTCCCATTTCAGTTCTATCATGTTTTGGGTTTTCTGCATATTGAGAAAGAGAAACGGATCACTGAAGAAAAGGACATCAAAGGACCCATCCCAGAGAGGATGATTTACAAACCCATGTTGTAAATATTCTTCACCATGTGTTATTAATAAAAACATTATTCATTTAAAGTCTTCTTCTATTAGGTTATTGCATCAGTTATTTCTTGTTGTTCCATGTTTTGGATTGCATATAATCTCTTTGTTTTAGGGTTTTCTTATTTTTTCGTTGCAAATCCGAAATGTAAACAACCTCATCTTATTGTTAGGGTCACTTGTCACTAGTGACTTAAGTGAAGAATTTTTGGTAGAGTTGCTAATAATTTTCATACTAATAAATGGTGACTCCACTAGTGTAATAACTCATATCCTTGGTGACTCTCATTTCAGTGGTTCCCAGTATTTTCTCTAGCTATTTTTAGCCTCTCAATTTCTATTTTTAGATCTCCCTTCTTTTTTTTTCTAGAAAATGTTTTGGATTCTATCTTCAAGTCATAAGGACCAGTCAAGGATGAGATGACACAATCAGGGAGAGATTTTCCGATTGAGAGCCCCAAGAGAAAAATGAACTTTTTTGGCCACTTTCTATTTTCTGCAATGCATGTTTTGGCTAGTTTTCCACATTCCAATGTAATTTTTAGGTTAGAATTTGCATTCTATATTTTCTCATAAATTTTCATATTTGTGGACTGCATTGTGTGTGTACTAGAAAGGGTTACTGCTATTTTCAGATTCACCCCTAGGCCTATATTCCTTTAGTTATTTCTCATCGGGGAAGAAAAATTCCCCTATGGTTTAGAATACACCTCCATCATTTAGGAAGAGATTTTTTAAGTTGAGGAATCTAGTGTACAACACTTCTAGCCTCCGGTTATTAGGGTTTTGTCCGCTATTTTACAACCCTATTAGATATTATTCTCCATAATTTTACTCCCTCTATATTTTGGTGTTTCCTTTCTCCCTTAGGATCCCCTTGAGTGTCCTAGGTTTTCAGAGCTTCTTACCTACACTTTGCAGCATTTTTCACCTCTAATTTTTGTTGTTTGTCTACACCATTTACTGTAGTTTATTGCCTTTAGATCATAATCCCTTAGACATCAGATACTTAGGCTATTTATGTGTCTTCGAGTAGCTTGTTTGCCGCATCTTTTTTAGCTTCTTGTTAGCCTAATTGGGTGGGGGTTTGTGTGCTTGCATTTTTTGTTCATTTTACTCTCCATTTTTAGCATTATTTACAGTTTTTCAGCAGCACAGGGCATCATAAAACATGCTCACTTAAATCATCCACTTCACACATCATTTTCACATACACACCCTAAGCGAATGTAAATTGGTTAACACCACCAAGCCAAGACTTGAAACACTACACCTTAATAATTCAATGCACATAGATTAAGACCACTTAGGAACTAGGTCCAAAAAATATGTGTGGTTAGCTATAGTATTGATGGGATAGGCTACCAATAATACCCATCAATCACTTAAATTGATACATAGAAGTTGACATATTAGGGAGCTTAAAATCCTTCACCATCCCACGTTCCAAAGTTGGAGTGCGTCAGAAACCCAATTCAGAGGGATTTAGGCTAGGTCATCATGTGAGCGATTCTCCTCGAGGCTACCTAAAATGTGGCAAGGAATCCCGTGTGGCAGTTGATCACCAAGAAGCTCAAGACTTGACCACCCTTGTGGGACAAAGGTAATTGTAGCGACCAATCATAGGAAAACACCCAATAGGATTGGTTGTGGGTAGTTCGTTCTCTACCCCACTTTTCTCTGGACAACTATGCTTGTGGGGATTAGATTCCATCACATAAGAAGTATTTTGGAAGGTCATCAAAAAAATATATTTAGAAATTTTTTGAGGAATTAGATCACCTATAGGCTAGAGGTAATCTTTTTTTTATAGGACATGTTTTCTTGAATTAGAGTAGCATAATTAGAGTAGCATTTTAAGATAGTTAGTTTACACTTGGCACCATTGCACTAGGTGTTTGCTTGTTGTTTGTTGATTTTTTAATCCTATTATCCCCTTTTAGTCTATTAATTCATATTTTTATTGACATCATTGTGCCCCCTAGGTGTTTTTCATAGAGACTTTGTGGCCCTTTCCCCCAATTTCCTTTAGGGAATCTTATTCCTCCTTGTCAAGTTGAAGTTTATCCTCCTAGTCCTCCATTGAGTTCTCATTCTAACTTTAGTTTTGTTGATTCTTCCATTTCTTCCTTTGAATCTATATCTTCTCAAACGCATACAGCCACCATGTCAAGCACCAACGTGGGTGCGGGAAACCAAGGTGATAACGAAGGTAACCCCATAAGCAGAACCTCTACTGGTATGGTCACTGATCCTCCATTACTTCCCTCTATGGCTAGTTTGAGCTTCGCTTATTTTATCCAACTCATCAATGACCATCTTCTCCATGACACCAATTATCCTACTATGCCTACCAAGATTCCTTCCAACATCCCCAAGTTCAACGTTAATCCTAGAAAAGATCCAACAAATCATATTCTCTCATTTCATATGTGGTGTTTGTCTAATTTCATCACTAAAGCCTCAATTCATCTTCGTTTGTTCCAACACACCCTTACTAGAGTTACTGCCAAGTGGAAGGTGGACAACCCGCATGCCTCCCATTCCATCTTCGCAACTCCAGCCAAAGGTATAAAGTCAAATTTCCTGTTAACCCTCTAATATGACATTGGCACCAAACCCTTGACCTCCGTCTACCAAACTTCTGCCACCCACCTATATGACCATGTTCAAGAATGGCATAGAAGGAGGAGCATATGTAAAGCTCTTCAATTTGAAGACCATATATATATGGATTGGTTCCTCATGTCACTTTTGTCCCTCATTGATAAAGATGTCACCTCCCACTTCCCCCTGTCTGAGGAAGAAGTGCTCCAAATAGCTTTGAAATATGACCTGATCTATGCATAATCAGGATATATTTATACTACCATTACAAATCTACCTCGACCTAGTGTTGGTAATGCACTGGGGCATCTCATGCCACTGATTCTATAATTAGATCTAGCTCACACCCTCCAGCTCCACCATATTCTCAAACTCATATGATTTACGGCCAACCGTAAGAGGGGACTAGTTCCACTTACACCTATCTCCCTCCTGCTCCTTCCCATTGAAACTCTTACCAAGGTCCAATCACATCATACGCATATCTCCATCTACATTAGTCAAATCTAGGGCCAACCACCACTTCACCTGGTTATCTCATTATTACCACCAATGTTTTCTATCCTCATGCACTGCCTAACACTCTAGCCCCTCTGGCATGAGTGCCAAAACCTCTCATGCCTTCTCCACCTCTACCATAATAGCAACCACTTCCTCAAGGTTAAGTGTATGCTCAGCAAAGTGAAACCAATACCCCCAACCCCAAGCAAAAGAATAAGGGGAAGGGTAGCCAACACCAACCATCTCAATGTAACCAAGGAAACCATGGTCCACCACCTAATTCCCCTAACATTGACTAGCCTACTCTCGCAACCCAACAATAGAGAGGACATCCCAAGAAAAACATGGCTCTTCATATGAATACACCTTATGCCTGTTGTGAAATATTTTTACATTATAGTCATTAGATTCCCTTTCTACCTTAGCTGCATGAAGCATGGGAATCTCAAGAAGTTGCTTCTAGAGGACTTCAGCCCATTTCCCCACCTCCTCCCCCTCCCGCTTGATCACAACCAATTGTTCTTACCAATCCTTTTCTCCATCAGGGATATCTAGTTTCCCAACCCACATAGGGTAATGCAACTCCTTAACCTTCATAGTTTGGCCTGAACAATTACTATATTCTCATGATGAATTTTGACACATTCAATCTCCAGACTCGGTTGCACCAATACGACAAGGCCCCTCCAAAGTCAACACCTGATTCCCAACCCAAAGTATCTGTTGAGACTCTTTCATCACCAAATTGTACCTTACATATCCATCTGCCTAAAGTCAACATACCACCCTAGGATCCCCAAAGTTCCATTACATTGAGATATTGCTTCTATTGAAGTTGTCCATGCCTATAGCATATTAAATAGCTTGGTGCAATCTCCTTCTGCCATGTCAACGCTGGAATTCCTTCAGATGTGACCATCCCTATGGAATGCTCTACTCTCTACTTTAGGAATTGTGGATCCTTCTGACGATCATATGATTGTCTTTGGAATTGATAAAGGGGAACATCCCCCCCTTCCTTCCTTATTTTCCTTTCAAATACCAGTCTCCATGAAGAATGCCACATTCTAGTGATCTATCCTAAAATAAGGCACCTCTGCATGTGTGATGGTCACTAGTGTTTGCAAGAAACTCAGATCCCCTGACCTATCCCCATCCACTCTCACTATTCATGCTTGGGACAATCATCCCTCACAGCCCCTAGGTTTGTATTGCAATTTTCCTATCACCATTGCCAGCAATATTGTCTTAATTGATATTGAATACATTAATTCTCCACTAGACAATGACATCTTGTTGGGTCATAGTTACACCTATGCATGCGCATTGTTGCATTTGTTATCTTTCGTAAGATGTTCTTTCCCCAAAATGGAAATATCATCATTATCAATCATTTGAATTATTATGACCCTCAGTGTCAGATATCTCCTAAGACCACTATCTCATCAATGACTAGAAATAATACTTTCACTTCCCTTACTAATGTGTATCGTAGAGTCTATAAAAATTCAATGTTGCTTGGGGCTTATCTTGACCCACTACCTATCCTATCACAGTAGTCATATTCTTCGCAACCTCTTGCTCCAAAGTCAACCTAGCCTTAAGGTACAATTCCTCCTATCCCATTTCCTTTTACTGGTATCTCTACCCCCCCTTTTGAGCCCTGAACCATTCCTCCAAGTCATTAACCTTTTGGTAATATACCTTTCTTATTCCTGCCCCTTGGAGTTTATTCTACCCCTGTCATGGCTACGTTTAGTTTACCTAACATTACCTTGGGTATCTTACTATGGTACATTGATCCTCTCACAAAATTGTTGTTGCTACACCTTCATTTGCTTTAGTTACACAACAACCTCAACAAGAATTCAATCCTATTACGAAAGCATTTGGTGAGGGGGAAAAAGCTTAGAAAAAGGCAACCAAAGACAAGGTACCCCAAACAACTCTAGCTCCTCCTAAGCCTCGAAATCTTACTCCTCCATGCTCTTTCTGTGATGTTCTTGGTCATGCCACCAATAAATTTCCTGAGCTCCCTCATATCATGAATGTGGTGTCTGATACCTTTCCTAACTCTAACATTCTTGAGGTCCATGTCACCTTACCTTAGTCACCTAAGAAAAACAGATCCTTACGCATGAATCACCCTTGTGCTTTGTGTGATTACTATGGTTATTATTCCCATCATGGTCCCCATCTCAAATGTTTTCATGATACACTTCAAATGCTTTCCAAGTTATATGTCACTCATAGTGATTCCACTTCCCCTCTACCTGCGGAGTCTAGTCCCATTGTTACACCAGAACAAGAGGTTTCCCAACCCACCATTGTGATTCCTCCTCCTAATGTAAAGATGATGGATAGTTTTTCCCCTATTCTCTACCTGTCATCATCCATGGGATCAATCTATTGGAACTTTCTTGACATTTCCTATTGTGATTATGTTGAACCTTCTTCGAATAGTAATTTGGTCTCAACATCAATGGATGTTACATCTATTAGTCATCCATCTCCCCTTGTTGATGATGCACATGTGAACCTTGTCTCTCATGAAGATACCTTAGGTAGATCCTCTTCATCACGCGGTCTCTCTTCCTCATGTCCTACCATATTTCATTCTGATGAAGACATCATGGAAGCCATGACCAACCCTCATCATCGATGGGATGATATGCACCATTGTGCATGCTTCCTTCAGTAACAAAACCATGATCAATATGTTGTAGAGTCCAAAGGCTTCAAACATGGTGAGGTCGATTCATTTAATAACCCATTACTTCAAACCCATGACTTTGAACCACATCCACCTTATGGCCATTACGTTACCACACAATGTTTGGGTAAGGGGGCATCCATATATTATAGTTTCGGAGAGGAAATTCTCCCCAACCCTCCTAGTGCATCTGGTGTGTCAACTCTAGTACCATTATTCTTCCCCATTTAGAAGAAATTCTAGAGTCTCATATCACTTCAGATAAATCTAGGGATGATCCACTGAATAATGCCTCCATCTTACATCACAAATCCAGTCCCTTAGACATTGCTATTGTTCAAGCAATGTGTCATTGCATTGAGCATCCATTCATTATCTCCGAAGCCACTCTTTGGTATGATGACACCATGTAGGTGAACCCATAAATTCAATTCATATATGTAGTGCCAAGTGATATTGATAATCTACCATTTCCTTTCTCATATTGCACCCATCATACATTCTTCCCACAAGAAGACAACCATAAATAATAAATGGTGAACCACAACACCAAAATGTGTTTAGATTCCACTATTCTAAATACATTCAACATGTTCATAACATTCTACAAACTGACATCCAAAATTGGGGAACACCTATGCCCCTACATCTACTCATCATCCTCTGGAGGATCTTGTGCCATTTGGGCTGACTACTTGAATCCATTATTTGATCACTTGGAACATAGTGGCACTCCACTTACTCCTTTAGTTGGGGGCATCATTCTGACCATTTGCATACATGATTAGTCCCCCCTGTCACATATATTGGGGGAAGTATCCCATGCTTTTGCACATGATGGCCCCTAGCCACCTTCTCACTTGATTGACATTGGTGTCATCCTAGGCCCCAAAGATATAGGTATGGTCAATTATCCTCCCATTCTTTGGATACTTTGTCCTTCTAATCTCTCTAATGATCCACATGAACATCATATATTGTAGATGATTGATGCCATATTTTCAAACATTTTACTTTATGTGATGCCACACTTACCACCTATTTCCCATGCTTAACTTGGTAGGTGGGCATGATCCTAGACCTTCTCTAGTAATTCATCCCTGTATTCCTTTATTAGCTTTATTCTTCACCAAGAACCATCCTTCCAAGAAGCATTAAGGTAATTTTAGACAAGTAAGGCCACCTACCAGAAAGTCACAGATCTGAATTATTACAGTCAATTTTCCACTATGATCTCCACAAGGTTTAGGGCCTTCTCCTCCTCTCCAAATTATCCAACATCTCACTATGAAAATGAATTAGATTTGGGGGCAAGAAATACTTTTATAGGAAAAACCTTATTTTTTTATTTTTATTTTTGTCACATTTTTACAACCAAAATGTAGCTTGGTTTGATGAACTATCAACACCATTAGAGAGCTCTCACCGATTTCTATAATGGGTCTCTCTTTTTTTTGGTAATTTGACACTTCACCAGGAAGCTATTTTTCCAATGAGGTCTCACTTTTTCACCTATTAAAATCAAATTTCTTCATATGGGTACTCGTACTCTGATATAATTTTACCTTTACATGGTAGACACACATGTTGATTTTCATAATCAATAACCACTTTTACTGATGTTTTTATGGTCCCCTTTTGGCGTCTCCCATGTGGCAGCATCATCGAGTCACCCTTGTTCAGAGCATTAGAGATGAGTCACCCTTGCATCTATGGAGTTTGTTCGTAGTCCCATTGAGTCTAATTACATTGATCCCATTGTTCTCATATTTTGCATTTAGATATGTTGCTCGATCTTTGAAAAGCCCCCATCTAAATAATTGACCATCCCCTCTGGAATTGAGTCAGTAATTGCTAGGCCAGCCATGCCTATCATGATCTGACAAGGGGAATTTATCAACTTGCCTCTCATCCGGTATCCTTCCATCATCATCCCTAGTTTCAATCCATCAGTCACATTGCTATGACCCTTGTGCCTTTGTTCAATAATCCTCTTTGCCTCACCTATGGGAGAGCCTCTTTGTCGACTTCAACACATTTATTCCAGGAGAGTGTTTTAGAGGGAAGTGTACCTTGATTCCATCTTTCATCATTTTTTGGTGTCTCAAATAAATAAATTGAAATTATCATTTCCCTTTGGCTTGGTTATTTCTTGTATACTTGACTCTTTCTCATTATCACATGATCGAGAATCGTACACCCTATGGCTTGATGATCCAATAGATTGTACCAATATTTCCCAAATGTGTGTGAGATGTTCTAGACATAATTATTGGCTGGCCCTTTATTTAGCCCCCCACATGTCTAGATTTCAGCAAATCATGATCTAGCCTCAGATGGAGTTCCACAGATTTAATGGGTTCATTTTCACCATTTACAACACTCGCAATATGCATGTCTCATTCAGATTTGCAGAGCCCTTCCCTATGTAGCAAGGATTCTTTGGTTGTGATTCCCCCTCACCATGGTAGATTGAGAGGCATTATGCCTCATGTACTCAGATCAACAAATGTTATTGTATCAGTCCTAGCCTCTGTTTTCTAGGCACATTATATATATGGGACTCATTATATTATTGTATCACATCCTGACCCATTAATGCCAGCTTATCATGTACTTTGTATCTCAGTCGCACATTGTTGGGCGTGCCATTATTAATTATACTTAGTTATCTCAATGGGTATGGGTATGCCTTCCCCACCTCATTTGAGATAATGTACTCCAAAATAAAAGGAGACTTATATCAACTTAGTAGGTCTCGCCCCCTCCATTCCTCTATCCTTCCTTGAATTTCTTTGGCTATATATCTTTCTCTCTCTCTCTCTCTCAGACTCCCCTTTAGTTTCCCGTGGAAGTGTAACCTACAATGTATTTTCGTCATATGATTTTCTCCTAAAGCTCGTACATTGGGGGGGAATCTATTATCACCTAAGAAATGATCACCTAGCCATTTCTAACTAGGTGGATTGAAATACACCATGTAGGATTAATTTTACCATAGTAAAATCACTTTCACCATAGGAAATAATTTAGTAAACCATTTTTATTAAGTTATTTTTGTTTAAAATAATAATAAAAAATCCCATGAGAACAATTGAATAAATCATTATTAGTTTAATTTTCTCTAGAAATAACTATTAAACATTATTTGATAATTATTTCTTTACAAATTTGAATAAATCACTTCGGAATAATTAAATAAATCATTATTTATTTATTATTCCTTAATTTTCTTTTGGAATAGTTGCTAAATCAGTATTTAATAATTATTTCAAATTCACACCTTTCTTAATCCTTCCAAAGTGATTAATAAATCTTTTTATTTGTTAATTATTTTAACCATTTTCTAAATAAATATATTTGACTATTTTGAATATCTTTTACCTCTCCAAAAAATATAATAAAGTTTCCTAATGGTTAGATCTTTATTTGGTTATTAATATTTTATTATTTTCCAGTTTTTAATCTAGACCAATACTTTGTTATAAATAAGTGAGGTTTTCATTCATTCTTCACCATGATCAATATCATCATCAACATTATTATCTCATGCCATTTGAGCTCCCATTTGAGTTCTATCATGTTCTGGGTTTTCTACATATTGAGAGAGAGAAATGGATCACTGAAGGAAAAGACATCAAAGGACCCATCCCACAGAGGGGGATTTACAGACCCATTTTGTAAATCTTCTTCACTATGTGTTACTAATAAAAGGATTATTCATTTAAAGTCTTATTCTATTGGGTTATTGCATCAGTTATTTCTTGTTATTCCATGTTTTGGATTGCATATGATCCATTTGCTATAGGGTTTTATTCTATTTTCATTGTAGATATGAAGCATAAATAGCCACATTTTTTTGTTAGGGTCACTTGTCACCAATGACTTAAGTGAAGTATTTTTTGTACACTTGCTAAGAATTTTCATAGTAACACTACCAACATACATTGGGTCTCCCCGATGTGAAGTCCCAATTATACCTCAAGCCATTTGGTGTAGGATCCCTATTCGGATATAAGGTCAAGCGACCATTGTGAGTTATTTTAAAGGAATTCCTTGGCTACAAAAACAGACACAAGATACTATGCACATAAATTTGGGATAGAAATCATGTAACCTTTGTGAGGCATCAAGTGTGAGGTGTAAAAGGAGCTTCCACGTGAGAGGGATAAGAGAGAGGTTTCTAATAGAAATTTATTAGTACTATCCTAAGAGAGACACATGAAAGAAATGAGGAGACTCATTGCTTAACCTACAAATTAGTTCAAAATATAAAAATGATCATATAAACACATAACAACACTCATTCAACAATATTCCTATCTAAATAAAAAAAATAGTTCATTATCTTTAGTATGTGTAACACAACATATTCCGCAAACATCTAAAAAATAGTCTTACAATGTTTATGATACATGCATGAAATAATGTTGGCTCCAAGAGCTTCTATTAATTAATGAAATATCCAAGTATATTGTTACATTTATGAAACACTATCTCCAATAGTGGAACATGAAGCTGCAACTTTCTTCTCTAAAAGAATTATATTCTTGCTTATGTGCAACTAGAGAATCCAAGGCCAAGACTCAAAATGTTAGAGCCTTTTTCTTGGGTTATGAGGGCTTATTTATATCAAATTCTAATGAAATTTGAGCTTCCTTATGACTCTTTGGCTTCCACAACCTATGGACATCTATGTGACTCTTCACATTCCACATGTGTCTCTTGGACTTCTTTTACATTTGGATTTTTTATTCATAAGATAAAAATTACATCAAAATGGTGCCTATATAAGACAAAATGTTAGTAAGACAAAAAATTCCTCATGTAGGAGAAAGGGAAAAGTCAGTTTGAACATGGAGTGAATTTGTGATTTAGGAGTGTCATGATATGAATTTTATTGTGATAACATTAACTCTATTTCAAAAATATGCAATATATCTTATCTTCACCTGAAATGCAGCTGATAATATGGATTTTGATCTTGAATATATGTTATTACTTAGCTAGGATAATTTTATGTGCATGTTAGTTATCCCAATTTCATACTATAGAATAACTTTCTTCGTGATCTCTAAGACTTTTTTATTTGTTTCTTACTTGATTTACTCAATAAACTCTTTTATCTCCTACATTATCACATCCTTACCTCTTATTTATCCACGTGAACCTATAGAAGGTAGTTTGTGTTTTTGTGTCAGGGACTCTAAAACACTATGCAATCAAACATAAGTAGCTATGGTGTTGGTCACATGTTAACTAAGGTGGGTGTAGTTCAGATTATGAAGTCTTAACTATGCTCTGTCCACCTTAGCAGCTAAACTCTCTTTCTTCACCAACTAATCAGGAACATTAGGATACTTGATTCCCTAATCCTACATGAAATCTATAGCTCTGATTGTAACCTTTAGAACCTTCAGGATCTCTTGATATTTCTTCTGAATTTGGGTAAGGCTTGTCACCGCCTCATGTAAGGGAATCATCTCATTGTATAGTTGCTTCATGGTGTCTTCCATCAGCTTTAGTTCTTCAACTATGGCTAATTGTAGCTCCATTTTGTTGATACTAGGAAAATAAAACATTGATTCTTTGTGGCAAGGTGATCAACCTATTGTTTTGTAGCACCTAACTCTTTCCACAATCGTGCATTTTCACTCATAACATACTCTATATTTTCTTGCATTGTTTCCACAAAAACCACATTTTTCCACCATGAATGCTTGAGGATTTCTCCTAGCATTAGTTGAAATCACCTTTTATGTGGTTATGTAGAATGGATAGATAGGATCATTAGGAAATTACCTTCACCTTTCTTGTACAATCCTCTTCTTCAGCTGGTCGAAGTTGAAACTAGATAAATCCATAACCCTGACATCAAGTGAAGGAACAATTCCCATTTCATTCAATGGGATATGGCCACTAGTGAGAGAAGGTTTTGAGTGAGTTTTGGGTTCATTTACAATTTTTTCAATGATATCCCCCTCCTATAACTCTCCTTCCATTTCATGAGAAAAATATTCTTCATCCTATTTTTTCTTCATTTCTTCTTCTTATAACAACTTTTTTTTGTTCCTCTTCTCCTTTCTTCCTTTGATTTCTACTTTATCAAGTCATATTGCTTCTTCTTTTCTTCTTATTATTTTCTAAGTTCTCCTCCACTCTTTTGTACTCTTCCTGAAGCTACTTTTCTACCTCCAACCTTCTCTTCTCCTCCTCCATTTGCTTTTTTTGTTGCTCTGCCTCAATTTCACCTTTGCACATCAGATCATATTTGAACTTTCTATTTCTCTTTACCATTGGATCACATTTTAACCCCTTTATACATGCTACAATGTCCACTTGGGTCTTTTATCTTTTCAAAACATCCTCCATATATATATCTGGTACCTATGGCTTTGGAGGGACCAATCTCATCTCATGGTCGATTATTCCTTAGTGCATTGCACCAATTTTTATCTTTTCATCCTTTGGAGTAGTCATCAATACATATGACCATGTATACTATATCTTGGTACAATGCTTCCTACAAACATTCCTAGAATCATGTCTATGAAAACCCATCGTTTGAAAGTGAAGATGCAGTAGTTCTCCAATTTCAACATTAGTTGCGTTAAGGCTCCTAAGCTCATAAAGTCCAATCTGTAGAGGAAAAGAAGCCCAATGGGAATTTTTCTTCCTATGGAGCGATGCAGACAAGCCATTATTCAAATGATAGGATACCTCCTGCAAGACCACCTTATTCGTCACATACCTTGGCATAATATGATGGGTTTTCTAATCCAAAATGGATCTTGGATAGACTTCTAAGTCTAACTGTTCCTGACAGAGGAAAGTGAAAGTCCAAAGAAGTTCTTGGAAATAGCCCCATGGCAGAGATCTTTTCATTCTGAATCTACTACAACTCGAATGAGAAAGAATGGACTTCAAATGCAGAAGTTATTGCAAAAATAAAATTTTCCTTTATCCTTTGAAAAGGAGGCAAATCGTCAAAGAATGGCCTAAAAGGCTTTATCAAGAAAAATCGTATCGGAGAAGGGTCCAAGAGGCGGACTTAAGCAGAAAGGGAAGAGATCCACCATATTTGATCTCTAATATATTGGATTGGAGATAGCCTGTATTTGATGGCGAGACCCCAGGCAATGCGATCGCGATTGCCAATATCAGCGGATCGACGTCAGCGATGCCACGAGGCCAGGGATGGACCCCTAGGCCAATGCAACTTGTGATTTTGATATATCGTAACGTCACCTCACAGCGATGTAAAAGGGGTGATAACACTAGACACAACGGACTTTATAGGTGCAGTTCGATAAGTTTTGAGTTCCAGTAAAATGAACTTTCCTGTGTATAAGCACATTTTAGTGTAAAAATTGAAATACAAAGGAAATTCCCTGAAGCGATAAAGTGGACCCAAAAGGGAATTATAAACATGATGCCATGTTATTTGAGTTTTTATAAAGCGGGATTTCGGGTGGGCCTTAGGTGGTAAATGGTATTTGGCTGGCTCCACCTGATCCCATACAATGAACGACGTGTGGCTGGCGAAGGAGAGAGGAAAACGTTCTTTTTGGGCCGGTAACATTCATACCCTTAAGCTTCTTGAAACCGCATGTTGATTGTTGGATCGGAGATCACCCAAATCAATGGTGGAGCTTGTGAAAGTGACCCAAGGTAGACCCAATGTGATTTTAGGGCAATTTTGATATAATGTGAAGTCCGATAAAAAGGATTTTATTGGATTTTTGAATGTTTTCCTATGTATTTGGGATCTCACCGAATACGATAAAAAAATGTGATATAACACCTAATGGTAGACCCGATAGGGATTTTAGGGGTGATTGAATGGGATCTCAAGTCCAAAAATCATGCTCAATAGTGTATTTTGCAGACATCCTTTGTGTAATGAGATTTTCTCAATTTTTGGGTCTTTGCCTATGAGAAGGCCCCAAAACCTCTATAACATGGTCATCATTCCATGTTGGAAGTAGGCATTTTTACAGGGAATGATGCATTTTGAAGCCACGGAGCTGCAGAGCTAGATGGCCAGTCTAACTAACAGGGAGCAGAGAATCCACATAGCCCCAGAGGGATAATCAACCACAGAGAAACAACTGAGCAAGCTGAAAAGCTGAGAAAGTACCTAAAAGGAGGTAGAGAAATCAATAGAGAGAAGGCAAAACAAGGGAGGAGAGAGACTGAAAATTTAATGCACGGAGCAGATGAGGAAGTCTTTGGAGTCACTTGGAGGTCAAGTGAAAAGCTAGAGAGCTGAAAGTTGTAGAAAGCCAAACCTAGAGCCAAAGAAGCCAAAGTAGAAGAGTTAGAGCCAGAGCTGAGAGCTAGAGCCAGAGCTGAGCGCCAAGGCTAGAGTCGAGAGCTAGAGCGAGAGCTAAGAGCCAGAGCCAGAGCTGAGTGCTAGAGCCAGAGCCAGAGCCAGAGCCAGGGCCTAGAGCCAGAAAGACGAGAGCTTCAGAGCCAAGGGATAAGATGGTGTTCTGAACCCATTGTGTTTTGTGTAAACTAGTGGAGTTGAGTGTGGAGCTTGTAAAAGAACTTAGACCATAATCCTAGAGAGCCTAGTTGAGTTGACTAGAGCTCAAGGAGATGTAGCCCAAGAGTTTTGGGTCAACTCCATATTAAACTTGTTGTCTTATGTGTGATGCTCATTTGCTGCATTGTTTCACTATTTTATGTTTTATATCAGTTTAAGCAAATCAATTTATAGCACGTAAGTATTTTAAAACAATCAGAAGCACGCAACTTACTTTGAAGCACATATTTAATTCCGCATTGGTTAATCATAAAGACTTGGGAATATTCAAGCTTTGGAAGTGCGAGAGGTGGCTGTAAGTTAGACAAAAAGCCTAAGTGCCCTGTTTTCATATTAGGTGGTATCAGAGCAGCATACTTATAGAGCAATTGAATTTCGTGGAGGAAGAGAAGCAGATTCTTTCTGATAAATTGTAGGAAATGGAGAGGCAACTTGATATTGCAAATATGAACCTAAAAAGGATGCGTGAGTTGGAGTCATAGTTCTTTGTTTCCAAAGAAGCCTTGGTCAAGTATCAGCGTGAAGAAGAGGTAAACCATTCCAGTTTATCTTCAAATTCTTCTAAGAATGCTTATATTAGTTCTTTTGAAAAACATACCAAAGGCATTGGTTCCAAGCTAATGTCCAAGATGGGTTATTAAGGAAAAGGCTTGGGTAGACATGCACAAGGTATTTTCGAGCCAATAATAATTGAGGAAAGGCATAAGTATTTGGGTCTTGGCTGTGGACAAGCTAATGGAGAAAGTTCCAAAGCTCCCATAAAGACCATTGAAACAGCTCCAAGAAGGAGTTTCATTGTAGGTCTTCCACCTCAAGAGTGTGAAGATTGTATTAAGGAGGATTGCAATAGCTTGAAACATCATTTGCAAGATGCGGGTGTTCAAAAGCACACACTTGAACTAGAAAGTTGTGGAGACTCTAACAGCCTTGAAGAGATTGATGGTGTTCCAAAGGGATCCACTTCTTCATTTGCTTCACCTCCTCATGAAGGCAATAAAGGTGAAAGAGAAAGGTATATATTTGGTTCTAATCATCTTCCTTTTGGTTTTGCAAATCATGATAAATTTCCACATAGATATGGGAGAAGAATTGCTTGTTCCTTTTGTGGTTTGGATAACCATGATGTTTCTAGATGTTGGAAGAGAATAGCCACATACATGAATCTTTTGAAGGAAAGGAAGCAAGAAGCCAAAGGTCCATTGGACAAGGAAAATCATGTTGTCAAGAGGATGCACATGTGTTGCACTTACTGCCATAAGCAAGGACATCTTGCTTAAAAGTGTTGGACTCTGAATCTAGCAATGCTTCCACAAAAGCTGAAGAAAGTGGAAAGAAAGGATGGAAGAAATGGAAAGGAAGATTCCATGAATGATGTATCTCAGGATGATTCACATATTGATGTTGATGTGCAAACAAAGGTAGTACATTTGAAAGGAATTGGTGAGAAATGGTTAGAGTTCTTATCCAATTAAGATTGCATGTCTATTGATGCATCTATTTGCATTTCTTTGTTGATAAGATGCAAGTTGCAAGTTTCTACCAATAAGGTGAATGGAAAAGTTGAGTAGGAGGCTCACTTTGTTGCTACGACATTATATTTCATTTCAAATTCCAAAGTACAGTGTGCTTAAGTGAAAGTTGAAGGATGAAATGCATGCATGAGCATGAGATGCATGAATACAGGGATGCTGATGATTTCCTTGTATCTGAACATGTATGCATGATTAACTTGTAGGGTTGATTTCTTTGACATGCATGTGATGCAATGTTGACTTGGGAGAAGTTAACTTGGTCTCCAAGATGGAGATAATAATGGAGTGTTTCATCTTTTGAAAACAAGTCCTAATGATATTTTTATACATGCTTGACTTGAAGGGTCAATTGTTTTTAAAGGTACAAATGAAAGCTTTATGGAACAGATGTACCTCACATTTGTTTGAGCCACCTTGGATCAATGATCAAGGTAAAACAATTCAAACTAACTTCTATGACCATTTCAATAGTAGTTCTGTAGGAAGGCAAGGAGGAAGGTAGTTCTTCCAAGGAGGACCAGCACATCCAAGAAGGAAAGTGGTCAGATACTTTAGTTCAGAGGCACTATGCAAAGGCAAGTGTGTGGAGGCTAAAAGAAAAGGGTGTTGTTACTCTCATTTACTATTCAGATCAGTATATCAGTGTTTTGGAGACCAAAAGTTCTTTAGTGGGAAGGCGTGATCCAAAATGGATCTTGGATAGACTTCTCAGTCTAAGTGTTCCTCACAGACAAAAATGAAAGTCCAAGGAAGTTCCTAGAAATAGCGCCATGCCAGAGATCTTTTCATTTTGAATCTACTGCAAGTTGAATGGGAAAAAAGGAGGCAAATCTTCAAAAAATGGCCTAAAAGGCTTTATGAAGAAAAATCGCATTAGAGAAGGGTCCAAGAGGTGGACTTAAGTGGAAAGGGAAGAGATCCCTGATCTTCGATCTCTGATATATCGGGTCGAAGATAGGCCTGTGTTCGATGGCAGGACCTCGGGAAATGTGATCGCGATCACCGATATCGGCGGATCAGCACTGGTGATGCCACAAGGCCAAGGATGGACCCCCAGGCCAACACAACTTGCGATTGTGATATATCACATCACAAAGTCGCCTCGTAGCAATGTAAAATGGGTGATAATGCTAGACCCGATGAAGTTTATAGGCATAGTTTGATAAGTTTTGAGTTCTGGTAAAAGGAACTTTCCTATGTATATGCACGTTTCGGTGTAAAAACCGAAAGACAAAGGAAATTGCCCGAAGTGATAAAGAGGACCTGAAAGGGAATTATAAACATGGCGCCATGTTATTTGAGTTCTGATAAAGCGAGATTTTAGGTGAGCCTTCGGCGGTAAATGGTATTGGGCCAGCTCCGCCTGATCCCATACAATGAACGACGTATGGCTGGTGGAGGGGAGAGGAAAATAGCCTTTTTGGGTGGGTAACCTCCGTACCCTTAAGCCGCCCGAAATCGCATGTTGGCCATTGGATCAAAGATCACCTAGATCGATGGTGGAGCTTGTGAAAGTGACCCAAGGTAGACCCAATGTGATTTTAGGGCAATTTCAATATAATTTGAAGTCCGATAAAAAGGATTTTGTTGGGTTTTTGAATGTTTTCACGTGTATTTGGGATCTCACCCAATATGTTAATGTGATGCGATATAATGCCTAATGGAAAACCCGATAGGGATTTTAGGGGCGATTAAATGGGATTTCAAGTCTGAAAATCACGCCCGATAGTGTATTTTGTAGACATTCTTTGTGTAATGGGATTTACTCAATTTTTGGGTTTTTGCCTATGAGAAGGCCACAAAACCTCTGTAACCACTCTTTATCATCATGCAACACTACAAGTAGGTGTGTTTATAGGAAATGATGCATTTTGAAGCCATGAAGCTGCAGAGCAAGATGGCTAGTCTAACTAATAGGGAGCAAAGAAGCCGCAAAGCCGCAGAGGGATAATGAACTGTAGAGAAATGGCAGAGGAAGTCGAAAAGATGGAAAAGTATCTCAAAGGAGGTAGAGAACTCAATAGAGAGAAGGCAGAAGCAAGAGAGTAGAGAGAGTGAAAAGCTAATGTGTAGAGCATATGGGGGAGCCTCTAGAGTCACTTGAAGGTCAAGTGAAAAGCTAGAGAACTGAAAGTTGTAGAAAGCCAAAGCTAGAGCCAAAGAAGCTAGAGCAAAAGAGCCAAAGCCAAAGCAGAGAGCCAGAGCCAGAGCCAAGGGTTAGAGCTAGAACCGACAGCCAGAGCTAGAGCCGAGCACCAGAACAAGAGCGAGAGCAAGAGCCTAGAGCCAGAAAGCCAAGAGCTTTAGAGCCAAGGGATAAGATGGTGTTCTTAACACATTGTGTTCTATGTAAACTAGTGGAGTTGAGAATGGAGCTTGTAAAATAACCTAGACCATAATCCTAGAGAGCCTATTTGAGTTGACTAGAGCTCAAGGAGATGTAGCCCAAGAGTTTTGGGTGAACTCCATATTAAACTTGTTGTATTATGTGTGATGCTCATTTGCTGCATCACTATTATATGTTTTATATTAGTTTAATAAAATCAATTTACAGCACATAAATAGTTCAAAACAATCATAAGCATACACCTTACTTTCAGACACATATTTAATTTCACATTGGTTAATCATAAAGACTTGGGAATATTTAAGCTTTGGAAGTGGAAGAGGTGCTTGTAAGTTAGAAAAGAAGCCTAAGTGCCCCATTTTTAGATCATTTTCTAACACCCAATAAATATAATCTATGTTCTCTCCGGTGAAGAAAACCAATCTACAATCTCATAAAGTGCCTCCTTCACCTGGTATGTCATGTAAGGAGGATCTATAAAAAATATAATCATATAGAAAACTGTAAATAAATGCTTAGCTAGTTGTGCATGTACTCCTCGAAAACTAGCTTTTAATAACAATTTGCAATGAAAGTAAATAAGTAACTTCTCCTATATGGTGGAGGTCCATTTCATCCCTGTAAACTCATAACATGCATAGATCTCATCTAGAATATGAGCATACATGTAGAACTATGACTCTTGTTAGGATTGTAATGTTGTCTTGGCTTCTTGCATGTGAATTTGTAGTTCATGGGAGAGGATATATGCCCAGTTGAAAACTTTACCTCTTGAGAAAACCAAGTTGAGCAAGTAAATCCAGTTCTCCTCAAAGTGTTTTTCATTCTTCTGTCCATGTAGTCCACAGTACATTTCTATGAGATATTGGTAAACCTTTGTCAAATATTTGGTTTGGTAAATTTCACGGTCTATAATAGAATTTCATAGGCTCTTGGAACCAGGATTTGATAAATTCCTTGGTATTGAAATTTTCCCAAGTTTCTTAAAATTGTGTGTGCACATATTCCTTGGGAGTTACCACATTGTAATAGGAATGCATGTCACATGGATGGTAAGTGGAAATCTCATTCCCACTTTCACTGCTAAGGACTAAATTCTTTCTATCCATATGTAACAAGATCCATTCGATAGTTGTTGCATAAGGCATCACTAGGAATCTACATGCAACTCTTTGTATTATTAACCTATAGATATTTATATTCACATCCCCTTCTTCCAAGACTTCTGGAAATTACTTTTTCATGAAAGCATCTTTGATGTTCTTCCATGAGACCTTCAAGGATTTTTCAATGAAGTCTTACGTGTCTTAAATAATAGTAACGATTGTTTTAGTAATTTCCACTTCCTCCTCAGTATTAGCTTTTGAAGTTTACTTTGAAATTGATTGTTGAGTGGTAGGAGGCATTGTCTCAGTAGATGATGAGAGAGAAATGTTTTATGTATCTATAACACTTGAAACTAGAAAATAACTCGTGGAAAACAACAATTGGTTTCAAGAAATCCCCTATCTATCACATGTAAAATTTTCAAAAGACAATGATTAAGGACAAGACTAGGTAAGCTAGAAGCACAAGCCTATCAATAGTGAGACAGGGTGGCTTGACTAGCCACTGTGAGTGTGCATTGTACGAAGGAAAATAAGAGGGTGCATGTTAGGATAACAATGAGCAAAGAAGGCCAAAATAAGGCTTAAGACTATGCCATGCGTTGTTGGGAGAGAGAGAGAGGGACTGGTTAGGTGCACGTCACAAGAACAGTGAACAAGGAGAGACACACTATTACTTGGGAGCATGCAGTGTGCCAAGGATGGCTAGATGAGGGCATACGGTGTAGTTACAATCGAAAAGGAGGCCTAACTATTTTTGGAAATGATGTTTTCTACTCTTGGGAAATATCCTTTCTATTGGGTGCATTTTTTGGTCATAGAGGGTCTCTGCTTTCCAAAAGTCTACTCTGGCCAAAAGTAGGCTAAAAAATGTTAAGTAAAATTCAATGTTATGTCAAGAACACATTAAAGATTAAAGATAAGGGTTGCAAGTGTTTATAGGTTTTGTGGCTTTCATTACTGGGAGGTGGAAGGTCATGGAATGTGAAGATTCACAAGAAAATTCGCTTGTGACAACAAGATGACACTTGTAGGAGGAAGTATGGATGAAAATGACACTTTATATGTGAAAAGGAATTGAAATGCCAGTAAGGAAAATAAAAGCACCACCAAAAATGATAAAAGAAAGAAAAATCAACATGTTTCAACACTTACCAAGAACCTATGCACTTGAAATTAATATTGAAGCAAAAATCCTTGTCGTGAGAAAATGTGCTTAGCCGAGAGTGAACAGTGATTGTGACAACCAATGATGAATTGGGAAACTTATAAAATAATTCACATGAAAATCAATTTAATGCATGATCTTCATTTGTCAATTTCTGAGTGAGTTAGTTACATTAAGTGGAGAAGGCCCCTATTTTTTAGGAATGTTCTTAGCATGCAAAGAAGGAAGGGGACACGCATGAGAAACAAGAGGGAACACTTTCTACTGACAAGGAGTTTGTTGGAGTTGAGTACATGGAGGGAACAATTATTGTTAACAAGAAGTGCACTCTCCTTTTGGACAAGAAGTGTCCTCCACTAAGAGAAGGAATTGTGCTCCACTAAGAGATAGAAGTGTGCTCAAGCTTAAGAGGGTGAAATTTCCTCTAATAATGTTTGTGTGACTACTAACTTTAGAAAGTGTGATTTATCTAGGAGAAAAATTTGTGTCAAGTGAAGAAAGTTGATTACTAAGTCAAATAAAATTTAATGGTTTTTCTATCTTTAGAAAGACAACACAAGCACTTTCCAAGGTAAGAAGATGACACTTAGGAAATTTTGACCTAGGAGGAAAGCCAACACCTAGGAATGTTGCAAGGATGGTTGACACTTAGTAAAGCATGTAAAAATAAAAATACTACATGCGTGAAATGATAGTTTATGTATACTCTAAAATTGATTAAGACACAAATTGTTTAGGGACGTTGTTGCAACGACAACTTGTGCCTATGTAATTATGATATAGAACCCATATTATTAGGTTTGTGAGTTGAATTTTTTTTAGGCTTGAGTACCTAGATATGTATGATGTATTAGGATAGTGGGCTGCTATAGGGATTAATACATGGGTGATTGTGGTGGTGATACCCTCAAGGATCTTCCTGCTATCGTGGGGAGATAGTCACATTAGCTGCAACTGGCCCAAAGATAAATGCACATATCTATATTAGTGAAATTATAATCAAAGTAAGAAGAAGGATTGTACCTTAGATCTTGGTGTAGTGTTTCTCGAGAATGCAAAGTAGCGGAGCGGAAGACCTTGCAGCTAGCTCCAACATCAATACCTACACATAAACAAGATGAGGCATAATATCACAACATATAAGTTCACTGATAAATACAATAATACATACTACTCATAATCATTAGCATTGAATAAACATGTAAATAAACCATAATCCCGACACCATGGAGTGGAGAACACAACTGCATGTCTATATTAATGATAGGAAAGAGTGACTGCAACCATCAGTTGCATCAACCTTCCCTTACTCCTCCATCTCCTCTCTCTCTCCCCCTTATTAACCTTAGAAAGAGCCAATGTCTAATACAAGCTTTGACGGTCAATAGGGAATCATTTCAATACTTTCAACCCCCTTTTCACAATGGCCCTAGCCTCAAATATATAGCACTAGAGGATATGCCTTTCCAGATATTTCATGAGTTATTTTGAGCAAAAGCAGAGATGTTTCCATGCTTTATCACTCTTTCCTTGTTTGTAGACTCCATTAGGAATAGGAATTCCCCCAAATAGGTCGAATCTGGATGTTTCCCTGCATTATGAGCTAACATAGGAGTGAATATAGGGATATTATTCGGCCAACTTGCTCCTTTGACCTCCAGAAACTGACTTAAGGTCACTAATGCACCTCTTGAGGAAAAAAACAAAGTTACCCTAGGGACTAATGCACCTCATGCATGGCTAAGTCTTATAAAGCATCTTGCTAGTTCCTGGAGAGCATTAGCTTGGCAAATAGGCTTGTGAACTTGGTCAATATTTCAGTCATTTTTCCCTTCTCCTCTGAGTTGATGAGGAGGTCATTTTCCTGTGTAAGATGGGCCAGCATACTTATGAATTTGATTCCAGAGAGCCCAAGTACATTATGCTAGTTGTTGGGCCATGGAAAAGGTATGTGTTATCCTCATATTAGCTTAATTAATCATTCATATTCATGTGCTTATCTTCTTTTTAGGAATAAATATAGAAGACATAGTTGTAGAAGCAAGATAAAACTGATCATTAATGAATTGGGTAAATCTGGGCATGAAAAAACAACTTTTGCTATATTTATATGTAAGAACATGAATTGAATGATTGATGTTAAAACGTCAGAACAATAATGACCAAGAAAGGAAAGGGACAACATCTCTATTACGGGACAGAGGAAGACCAGGAGAATCAATTCTATTATGTGATGAAATCAGATTGTTGGTTGTGTTAGCGCTTGGAATTCACCTAGGCTGAGATAGACAAATTCTCAAGGCTACATCAAACCATTTCACCTCGTAGCTAGCCCTATGAGGTATGAGAAGGCTCTCTCAGCTGAAAACTCGATGGATTTTGTCAATGGGATGAGTTGACCAATTATGAAGAAGGATTTTAGGCTAGTAAACTGATAAGGGGGATTGATTTAAAGATTTTTGGTTTTTTGGTGGCAATTGGAAGGAGTGCAATTCAGGGTGTGGGGATTGAGCACAGTTTTTACAGGGGGATCTTTGGGGCAAGGTAGGAGTGAGCGTTGATGCCTTAATCTGACATGGATGATCAAGGATGATAGAGAAGGAGCTAAAGAGGGAAAACAACCATTTGAATCCTCTCTAGATAGCAGAAAACATAAATTTTGAACAAACTAAAAAGCTGAGCATGTCAAAGCATGTATTCAAACTTTACCACTTCATCTGTCCAAATAGAAGCAAAAGAGAGATGTAGAATACATAACAAACTTACAATAACATGTAGAGAACACACCATCAACACTACAATCCACAAGAATCCACAAGGATGTCTGCAAAACCCTGGCCTTCTTCCTCTCTAAATTGCAAAGATAGAAGTACAATATACAATAAAGCTTTCTCCCACAAGAGTCCAACCTTCCAACCTCTCAAAATGACTAAGAAAACACATAATATAGGCAAGCTAACCTTTTCCCTTGCCTCTAGGGGTCGAGCTCATCCTTCTAGGAGCAGTTTGAACTAAT